>WBMV01006439.1:125768-157573 GCA_013396655.1 Campylorhamphus procurvoides
GCATCTCAGGGGCCGTGAGATGGGGGGGTGAAAAGGGGGAGCATCTCCCTTCAGCTGTTGTAACCTTGAAAATGGCGTTCTTTCTATCTTCAAGAGACAAAACTGTGAAAAACACTAGGAAGAAAATGCCTGTGTACCAATACTTAACACCACTATGAAGAAGTGGTAATACTGAATTCGTGTCTTCAAAGAAAAGACTTTTTACTTCAAATAGCAGAAACCACTCTGATACTCATTCTGACTCTGTCTGTTTCCTACAATAGCTTCAGCTCTCAGAACACACACAGATACTATTTTATAGCTCAAGAAGGAATGTGCCATATCAAGTTTTAATTACTTGATCTTACAGTTATTCAGTAAAGCACACCAGTCAGAGTTGTTAAGACTGATCTGGGTGTTCTGTAATATTGGAGGGAACAGAAAGAATGAGAAACCAAATTGTCCTGTCCTATGTCAGTAGAAAGGAGGGAAATAAAAGAGAAAAAAATAAAATTGCTGCAGAGGTAATGATGAAAATAGTTAGAGGAATGTTATGGCTGTGGCAAACAGAGGGGAATATTGGAACACAAGTGGTTTCAGGCTTAGTAACACCCACAACAGAGGACTTCCTTCAGAAGAAAGGGCAGGAAACATCCACTTGCTATTGAAATGCACATACATACAGGTGCAATTCTGAATGGTCTATAGTAAAAAAAGAGGTGGCCAAAAAGAAAAATAAGATCAATACCCTATACTCTAAGCCTGTTAAGGAAGCTCAGTTATTTATGAATTAAACCATTTTGGAAGGAGCCTAGCCAGGTGTGAATAAACCGAGAATTGGAGGGGTAGGTAGTCAAACCCCACTGCTAGAGCCAGGACAACTAGGAGTAGGTTGCTCAGGACTATGTCCTTTTGGGGTTTGGATATCTCCAAGAATGGAGACTCCACAGCCACTGTGACCAATCTGATTCTGACTAATGACTACCCTCACAAGAAGAAATATTTTTCATTTGTTTAATTGAATTTCCTGTATTTCAGGAAGCATCTCTCACCTGTTGTCCTTTCTCTGAGTACCAGCAGAGAGATCTTTAATTCCCACATTAGATATCTGTACACATTGGTAAGATCTCCCCAGAGCCTTATCTTTTCCAGGCTGAACAGTTTCAACTCTCTCAACCTCTCCTCATATGACAGATGTTCCAATCATCTTCATGCCTTTTTGCTGGACTGCCTCCAGTATGTCCATATGTCTCTAATACTGGGGAGCCCAGCACTGACCTGAGCATTCCAGCTGTGTCTTCCTAGTGCTGAGTAGAACAGCTGCATCATCTCTCTCAACTCTCTCTCAAGAGTATTTCTTCTAGAGAGGTGGTCATCATTTAGAACTATTTAAGCTTGTACTGCCTAGTTAATAAGAATAAATGCAGGTAAAGATTATCAACACCAATAATCAGGAACTGCCTTTAATGGGACAGGAACATTTTAAATCTATTGGCCAATGTCCTGTGACTTCTATAGTATTGATCAAACATCCATATTCTGAGTATCTGAAAAGCAAGAACACTTTCCATGATCAAGATAAAAATACAGACTGTGATCTTCATGTCAGGGAGATCATCATGTCAGGGAGGTTTAAGGGTGAGCTTCCTGCAAATGACAGCAACCCAAGAGCTGTGACTACACCACAGCAAGGAAGCCAGTGCTCTCCCCTGCATGGAGCCCAGTCTCAGCTTCCCTGAAGACTGAGAGCATAACGGGGCTGGTATAGCCCAGGGATAGTCAGACACACTGGCAGTGACACAGCAGGTCTGAGGTTCAGCCAGACAGGACAGACATACCAGGCAGAAGGCTGGCCACAGCATGCCTGCAAGAAGTTGAGGCAGGGACCATGGGATGTTAGTGCACAGATGGAGGGTGAGAGTCATGCTTCTTCTGGCTCCTCACAACAGAGCTGCTTTCAGGGCTCTCATCTCCAAGGCAGTACATCTGCACCAGGTCAGGGAAGATCCTGAGGCAGCCCCGGGTCTGGAGTGAGGGTAGGGCCAGAAGCTTCAGAAGAGGAGTATGCAAAAAGACATTACAGGACAATTGCAAACTGCTAATGCTGTCTGGGTATTGGCAGTTTATCCATACTATTTATGAAGCCAACGAATACTTATTTGATGGTTTTCTGACTAATTCTCAAGTACAGCACATTGGGTTAAATTTTACCACAGCATATTAATTTACAAAATATTGTTTCAAAATTCACAGAAAATTGTCATTATAGTAAGAACTATATTAGCTGACAATAAGATGTAGACTACTGACAGTGATTGTTTTTTTTTCTTTACAGGAATCCATTTTGAAGTACACTCCTACACATAGTAAAATAGTAACAGAAAATAACAAAAACATTTTTCTTTCTGGTTTTCATCTCTTTTGCAACCATTTCAGATTAAATCTGAGCTCATTAATTTCATGTAGTACACAAATTAGAGAAATTCAGTAGGAGAAAAATCCCTTTTAAAGAGAGAAGGAATTTTTTGCCATAAACACTCTTGAATGTAAGAAAATACACTATATTCCTTTAAAAATTTGAGATATGTTATAACAGGACTAAACATGAATATTTGCTTTTTCATGTGTATCATTTACACTGTCGCAGAAGGTTGAAATCCTGAAGGGACAGTTCATTTCAAGATGAAGATATCTGAATGAGGGTAACTGAGTAAAAGTTTTTTCATGGGAGATAGTTCCCTCAGTCACTGCAATCAGTGGAGATGTAGGACTCTCAACTTAGGTGTTACATAAAGGTGGCTGTGTCACATCTCTCACATCTCTCTGACTATCTCTGACAGCACCCAGGGGTGGCAAATCTTTGAAAGATCTGTGCTTTTGTTGCAGGCCAGATGGGCAAACCCTCGCACCATGCAGGTGACACCAGTCAGCTGAGCATGAGTGGTTGAACTGAGCTCCCTGTCTCCACAGCCTGTAGCAGGAGTTTAGACGCCTAACATATATGGACACTTCCATCTAGATATTTTAATCCAGAGCCAAATCCCATCCAAGAAGCCTGAGAAAAGCTGCATGCATAAATTTTCACAAAAAGAGCACGTGCGTATTTTCTGCCTGTTAAATGTTGTGTGTCATGACAAATACAGACGTCACATTTGTTCACATTCCAGAAGTTAAACAGTGCGATGTCAGATGAAACTAATTCTGTACTGTATGATGGAAGACTGTGTGGTATAAATGCATTTCCACAGTGTCAGATAAAATTGAAAATCTGTGACTACTGTGAAGCAGCCTAATTTATGTCTCATGCGCTCTGTGACGCATGCTTGCGCAAATTTCATCATAATCAGACAAACTAATTTTTCAAATCCATCTTCATGCATAAAATAGCTCACATCTGCCTATGTTCACATCTCCCAGCATTAGTGGTTTCAGTAATTATATGCAAGTTAACTGACTGAGCCCATCTTCTGCTCAAAGTCTAAAAGCTTGTGTTTTCTATCTACATTGAAAGTATGAAGACACTGTATTATACAAAAAGTTATATAAAATATTTATGTAAAAGAAAATGTCAGTGGTGTAAGTGCATAATCCATCTACATATTGGGGTATGTGTGTGTAAATCATACTCAAAAAAGTCACAAACACAACAAACAGCACATTTTGCAAAGTTTTATTGCATTCTGTGAAATCACAAGCATTTCTGTGAATTCAGTGGTGTGGGAACCCATATACTGATTTCTCAATATACTTTTAAGGTTTGCAAAGTCCAGGAATGCTTGACCACACACCTCCGGAATCTAAGCAAATGGCATGCAGCTAAAATCTACATAGTTAGCAGGGCCTTTGCTTACAATCCAAAGTTCAGGAGTATGAATTCAGAAATCCCTCACATATTGATATCATTAATTTTTAGGACTGTTATCATATACACGTTTAGATTGGTTTGTGTTGTCACTAAGGTTTTGTATTTCAGTATACTCATATAACATCATAAATGCATGAAATACACTTATTATGCATAATCCAAATGTACATATATACTTCTATCATTAATAGAGCAACTTAGTAATATCAGATTACCCTAGTGGTTTGGTGGGGAAGATAAGCTCGCTGAGATCTTCATGGTCACCTACAAATTCTGGCCCCAAACTGCTCTAAAAGCTATGGATTCAGACTTCGCTGGCCAAGCAAAGACTGCACAGTTACTACTTTTTCTCAGTCCTGCAGAGAGGCCTGGCATGGTGGCAAATTTTTCTGCTTTTCAACTGCACCAGCAAAAGGTATAAAATATTTCACTCTTCTCTGAGAATCTCAGCTGAAAAACCTGATTCACAGAAGAAAACACATCGTACCTAAAAGCAGAGTGAAACTGACTGTGATTTGAAACTGTCTGCATTGATAATTATTTAATTAAGTAAAGGACTTTTCTGATGTTTCACTGCCACACACTCTCCCAGAATATTGTATTCTATTAGGACATGAAATAAGATCAACTCTGACAATCAAACTGCCTTTCAGTTTTCACTCTCGCACACCTGTGATTTAATCCAGTTCAGTTGACCTCTCTCTCTCTGACATACTTTATAATTTGGATAATGAGCAGAAAGGAAAGGCAGAAATTGAGATATTTGATCCAGTAAAAAGAGCAGCAAATTGTGGTTTACAGCTTTAGGTGTGTTCTAGGTCAGCTCCCTTTTAACTGCCTTGTCAAAGAGTAAGAGTGACTTGTATTCTCAAGGTGTCTAGCTAATATCTGACAAGGAAACATTTTTGTCAGTAATTAGCAGTTCAGATGACTTATCAGATGAGGAAATGGGTTTTTTTAAATACCTCAAATAGGAAGTAACTTTCTGCAGTTGTGTGTCAATAGTTTGCTGTCACTGGTTTCTGTGATACATAGCAGTGATGGTAAATCTGCTAAGGTGAGCTTTGTGAAACCACTCTCAGTGCTGTCCCAGGGGTGACGGTCAAGCTCATCACCATGGAGACTGACGTAAGAAAACCCCAGTTGTTTGACACAAAAGAATAAATCAGTGATCAAACCTATGGTGCCCTCCCTTGAGTTACAATTTCCTGAAGCATTATTGTCAGGTTGCTGGGCTACTGTGCTGACTGAGTGAGTCTGTTTTCCTCTGCTGAAAACATGTCCTGGCATCCAAGTAAGCATGAGTCAGTGGCACTAGCAGTCAAAGTGTACACTAAGTGGCCTTTGCACATCAACTTCAGGATTTGTGCCCTTACTAAAAACAAAAAAACATTGCTTTGCTTTTTGGTGGGGTTTTTTGTTTTGTTTTTTTTTTTTGTTTTGGTGGGGTTTTTTTGTCCCAGAAATCCTACAGTTATGCATTCCCAATAAACAAAGGACAGATTTACTGGCCCTGGTTGAGAGACTAAAGATCATCATCTTCTCAATGTGGTTCCTATAGCTTCTTCATAAATGCAAGGTACCTTTCAAAACCTTGTTTTTCTTCCCTGCTTTGACTCCTTTCCTTCTATGATAGGGAATTAAAGCCTAGTTTCACTCAGATACAACTGAACTGGCATTCAAGAGCCAGTTATATGTTATGGAGGATGCCCTTTTTAAAGAAAAAGTGATTCAGAACTTGAAGAATGAGAATAGAGATATCAGTAGCAAGTAAAAGTTGCTCTCTGAGGTTCCAAAGCTGGGGAAAACTGTCTTTACACCTGCAGTTTGCAACACCTGACACTGATTTGTGTTATGTGACAACAAATGCACACAAAAATAAATAAATGAACAGTCCTTGTTCCTGGATCTTCATTCCATCTTCTAGCCCTGAACTTTAAGGTAGCCCATACATATAAATAAAAAAACAGTCTTAGTTACCAGCTCTTTATTTTTTTTCTCAACCTGAATTCTGAGACTGGATTTAGGGAAGAGGGAGTTTGCATTTTTCTTGGAGTACCTGAGGCAATCATGGGCTGAGGGCATGCAGTGCATATTACTTCCTTTGCTTTTCAAGAGGAGGTTCCATCTCCATGGCTATGTTCAATATGGATCTGAATCATATTAATTTGATCAAAAAGTCACCTTAAAAGAATTAGTGTTGCAGTGATGACCTCCATAAGTCTGAAATATTCCAGGCTGTGAACAGAAGTCCCAGTTTCATTATTGAATGCTATGTGGCTGTAGCAGTGCAATTTCTGTACCTGAGTTTTATCATTTGCATAGTTCCTGAAAACTATTATATTCTTAGAGTATTAATCCACTCAACCAGACAAGGTAAGCATTTTTTAAATTAGTGAGATTTGCTGAGACAGTTGATATTCCCTGATCCAATTATATATTCTTAATAGCTCACAGGGATCCATTCTGATATGAACCATATAATTTTCAAAATTATTTTAGAAGGGGAGAAAGCAACCTCATGTAGCAGAAGTCTTTAGTTCAGGTCTTGATAAAGAATTTTCAGACTTCAGTTAATAGAGAAGAAAAACTTCTGTCTTCCCTTTGTGCAAAACCCATATTTTTTCAGTTCATTTTATACGTGCTGGAATAAATAAGTTCATTAAATGATGTGGACATGTTTCTTCTCCATTCCATCATACATCAGATTGTTCCTGTGTTTCCTAGCAAGATTTAGGAACAATGAAAATAAAACCATTATTCAAGGAACTTGTAGGTTTTTCAACAAAATAGTAAATTTTCCACACTTATAAAATTCACTTTGAATCAGATCAAAACTATTTATAAACTTGTTCTATTATATCAAAAACTTATACCTGAAAAAAAAAAGAAGAGGAAATTAGTCAGAAACAAGTAAAACTTAAAAAATGTTAGAGTTCCACAGTTAAACTTTCGCTTTATTTTAATTCAGTATGTACATACAGCTATGAAAGAAGCTACTGTCTTTTCCCTGTGGGCTGAGACAAAGTGCTTGGTGTAGCAGAACATGGAAGCCACCATGACTTACACGGTGCTCAAAGGCAGCGTGTGCCTTCTGTCAGCAGCCAGAGCTGCGTTCCTCACCACCCTCCTACCCTGATGGACCAGGCAATCAGAATGCCATGACAAGACAGTGAGACAACTCTGCACAATTCACTCCAAGGGTTCTATCTCTTAGGAGGATTTCTTTATTTAATTAAAAGTTGTTGGCAATTCATTAGAACACCTATTTTTCCTAGAAGAAGAGTTCCTTGGACAGCACCAATGGGACTTTTCTCTCAAGGCAGAGTGGTTCAGGCCTAATATTGGGACTACTAATTAAGGACTAAAAGAGACATAGCCTAAAAAAACTCTGATGAAATGTTTCTCAAACAAAATACAGATGAATGTGGTTAATTTGGAAGTCAAAATAGCTGTTTCCTTCTTGTTTTTCTTTTACACATATTTGAAAAACAATATCTTTCAGCGAAGTGTGACACCATGAGTCAGTAAAAGGAAAATAAAATTAAAATGTCTCCAAACTTAACCATGCTACTGTATAGGTATTGTGAAAAACTGTATAGATGATAATTTACGTTGACTTTGTGATATTCAAGCTGTAAAAGAATCTATTTCAACCTACATAAAGATATTAGAAGGCAATGTTAATTAAATGAATTTCTGTAAGCCATAAAGTTCATCATCTTTTCAAACAAACCTAGAAAAGGACAGTTTTCCTTAAAAAATTAAAAAAAAAATCAACCTGCCATGTAATGATCTATGTTTACTCAGACAAATGGCTCCCTTGGGAAATGCAGTCTGGTTATTAGCAGAATCCTCTGATTCTTTCTGTTACTATCTTCATCTGGATCTGTATGAGTGAATGAAACAGGGACATGGCATGGATCAAGAGTGGGACTGGGACTGTGCACAACTGTTTGTAGAGTCTCTAGCAAGGCTTTGGTCTGGAACAGCAAGCGCTGCCAGGACAATATCTGAGCACATCTCAAGAGACAGCCTTGATTACTAGAGGTTGTTCTCAAACAGCAGTATGGATGAAGCTGCATATAATGTATGTTGTTTTCCCTACAAGTTGAGACAGCACAAAATCACAGAATCATAGAAGGGTTTGGGTTGTAAGAGACCTTAAATATCATCTAGTTCCAACACCTCTGACATGGACAAGAAAACTTTCTACTAGACCAGGTTGCTCAGAAGCCCATCCAACCTGACCTTGAACACTTCCAATGACAGGACATCCACAACTTCTCTGGACAACCTCATCCAGTGCTTCACCACCCTCACAGTAAAAAATGTCTTCCTAACCGCCAATCTAAACTCTTTCAGTATAAAACTTTTAACCCTTGTCTTATCACTACATGTCCCAGCAAAAAGTCCCTCTCCAGCTCTCATGTAGCCCTCTTTAGCTACCAGAAGGTTGCTCTATGGTCTCCTCAGAGCCTTCTCTTCTCCAAGCTGAACAACTTCAACTCTCTTAGTCTGTCTTCACAGGAGAAGTGATCCAGCCCTCTGACTACCTTTGTGACCCTCCTCTGGACTCACCTCAACAGGTCAATGTCCTTCCTGTGCTGAGGATCCTACACCTGGATGCAGTACTCCAGGCAGGGGGTCTCACAAGGGCATAGTAAGGGATCAGAATCACCTTCCTCAAGTTGCTGGCCATGCCTTTTTTCATGCAGTGAACAGCATATAAACTGTCATTTCATTATTTGATGTAAGTGATCCACATTTCCATTCATAGAATATTAATGAAAGATCATCTTCATCCTATTCTCAAGTGCTGTTGGAACTCACAAGTTCGCGGATGTATTCAAAGTCTTGTCAAATATTAGGAAGAAAATAGAAGTATATTTCTCAGTTTAAAAAGTTTCTTTCATGTCATCTGCTCTAGCACATCTTGTTAATGTACAGAATGAAGCATCTCATTGTAACAGCAGGAGGAAAATACACTCCAAAGAGACTTTTTGAAGTTACTGTCAAACAGTGAAGCTTCATGTTCACACAAAAAAACCTGCTGTTAACCTGGAAAAGGAAGTCCCACTGGTGTTACTTAATTGTGTAAGGAAGTCAGAAGAATTCTACTACAGTACCTCAAAGTGCAACTGAGTATAAAGGAATGCCACTCACCCGCACATCTCTTAAAAAAAAAAACAAAACCTCATGATAAAAATATGCAGTAAGAAATACCGAGTCAGATGCTTTTTTTAGGAAGGCATCATTCAAAGAGAATCTGACCCATACACTTTGACTACAAAAGTAACAACACTTAATCCTAATTTCCAAACAAAGAGGAAAAGGAAGTAAAATTATATATCCATAGTCAAAATATTACACAAAATGAAAGCATTACATTTTAGCCACCCCTGGACCCAGACAATATTTAAAAGAAGTTTCTTTAAAACATTTATATGTTTCTGAAAGTGGATTAAAATCAGTATATACAGTATGAGATCTTCATGCCGCAGTTTAGTGGCACCAGTCTACAAATTCATCTATGGAAAGATCAGTAGTATTCTAAAATACTCTGTTACTGTCATTTTCCATCAAAGACATAAGCATTTTGTATCTCAGATTAAATGTGGCATTTATAAATGTACTGACAAAATTTTTATTTTGTTTTTACATTTCAAGGAAATTATAGAAAAACATCATTTTTGGTTCACAATAATATGCTGCCTTCTCAGAAAATATGAACATCTTGTCTAGTGCCTGATTTGAAAGTCCACAAAAGTTAGTAGAGAGACTCCCTTAGACTTCAATGAACTTTAGATCAAGCCTTAGATGAATCATAGTAAGAGAGCATTTAAATTCATTTTATAGGTATTTGCTAAGCAATGGCCTTCTGATTTTAATTTCCCCAAGCATGTTATTTTGTGCTCAGCCTTTCATTCACATCAGTGAGACTTCTGTACATAACTCTAACAGGAAGTGAGTTCTCCCCCTACTTTCCGTTGTCCCTGTTCATCAGACAAGGTTTCACCTATTTCTGTTTTCTCTCAAATCACAAGTCCCATCCTATACCTTAGCTCAGCAACTGTCTAGCTTTATACCCTGAACAAATCCACGCCTTCCAATCCTCCCACTCCTGTCTTGGTGTCCAGATACTGCTCATAACAAGGCTATATTTTTGTCAGCCCAGGTGCATGGAATACCAGCACAGCATAATAAAAAGAGACTGGAAATCACACCCTCATCTGTCTATCTTGTCATCGCTTTCCTTTCAACAGTCTCACCCTGAGATAAGTTTAGTCTGTCCCAAACTCTTGTGTGATGAGCATCTCTTTTAGGCTAGGTATCCTGCTTAAGATAAGATTATAATAACATGTAGTCACTCAGTTGTTTCTGTTTTGTGATGCTGTTAGCCACATTTTATTTACAGTATTTGTGCATGCAGAAGACATTCTGGAGTCCCTGGCTGGGACCTCATCAGGCTAAATGCTGCAAAATAAAAAAAAAGTAAAAGTACTTTTGAAAAAAGATATTATTGTCCTCCCAGTTGACAAGAAGTAATATAAAGCAGGTGTCACAGTCTCCCAGCTGAAGAACAAAGCATATAAGTATAAAGACATGGGAAGGTAATATAAAGTGGTCTCTCCAGTGTTCGAAATAAGGTAGGGCTAGTATCTCTAAATACATGACACATACAAAGCTATTCTAGTAACAAATTGTCCTCTTCTTTAATACTGCAAAAATAAGTACCCCTAGGTGTACTGAAATCCCAGTGAGGATCTGGTCTGCATGCAAGTCCTCATCCACCCATGCCTAGGGGTATTCAAGCTCTCAGTGCAATTTTGTCTAAATCCAGATTTCCTATGATCTATGTCTGCAGGTTCTGTGAGATGGCATTCCTGCTTCTGAAAATTGCCAGGGCTGAAGTACACTTACCTTTGGATGTGCACAGGGTGGTGTGTCTGGGACACTGGGGTGCAAGAGACCATTCCAAGATGTATATTTCAGTGTGAACCGATAAAGGAAACAGAAAGGGGGCCTGCCACAGAAGTACTGGTTATGAAGAAAGAATATTTTTTTAGTCAGTGGGAGCATATATTTAAGGCAGCAAATCATTCAGCAGATCTCAAAGTAAATAAGATTTGTATTTTACAGTAGTACTACCACCCATATGCAGCTTCTTCCTTATCTTCCCTTTCAGACCTACTCTCTTACCTCTCTTCATTCTCTAGATGACTATATCTTCATCAGATTTCCTGACTGGAATTGTTCAAAAGAGCAAGTTTGTTTTCATTCATTACTGAATAATTGAAAGCATAGACTTCCAATTAGATGAGTCTGAAAGTGAACTGAGTGTTGTCTTCCAGTCTCTCCGTCTTTAAATTAAAAACTACAGTTTCACAGAAAACAAATGTCTTTTTTTTCATCCTTAAAATAATAGCTGTATTTTTGTTGCTCAAAAGATGGAGATCTTTGTTAACAACTGCATAAATTACAAGCTGTTATATGAACTTTTTTTTTCTTCAAAACAAAACTTCTCATTAGAATGTAGGAAGATGCAAAGTAAACTTAGAGGCCATGACAGGTCTTATCACAATGGATGTAAATTGTCCATGTCTTTTTTACTGTTGCTTCTGAATTCTCTGTTGTTTTTTTTTAATTATTATTATTTTAGTTCATTTGTTTGTTTGTTTTTGTTTGTTTGGGTTTTTTAACAGACTTTTCTAAACATATAGTGGTTTTACTACTATGTGTTTCTGTTTCTGCCTCTTTTTATTTTTCCTTTTTTTTTAATCTAAATTTAAGGGATCAAGCAGGTAAAACCAATAAGAGCATACATATATATACATACATATACATATGTACATATATAAGTGTACTGATACAGATGTATATAAATATTTTATTTCTGAAACACTCAGAAAAAGACTTTTCCTTTTCTGAAATCATTCTGTATGAAATGCATAGTCCTTTTTTCATTAAAAACCCCTAAAAATTTACAATCTGACACCATTGAATGTAAGAATAAACTTCTCACATTTAGTGTTATTGGATGTTTATGATTTCTCAATATATTATGTATCCCCAGTTTAACTTGTATCCCCAGAAATAGAGAATAAACTCAGAGAAGTGGTAACACAGCATATCAAAAGCCTTTGATCATATTCAAGAAAGCTGTTGCATATAGCACACAATCCTTGAGTAGGCTTCCCAGTGAAATCTCTTTTTTCTTACTAGGAGAAAACTACTGAACAGGAGAGAAGAAAATTCAGAAGTTCAGTGTATAAAACCTATGGAACTATCAGTAGTTACTTAGAAGTTACATAGATTTAGTGTGCTGTACTGAATGGTACCAACTCGTTATCTAGACAAAAATGACCAGAGGAGTATTTGGACTGGAACAACACTTGATGTTCTTTCTAGTTTCTGGGTGGTCAAATCCATGAGAATAAAAGCATTTTGCCTGGTGTTTGGTTACTACTATAGCTTGGAGAAATGACCCATTTTGCCTTCCATGGGCTGCAAGACCTACTGCATTCCTGTGTAGCCTTCAAAAACTGATCCCACAGGCATCAGAAAGGCACACAGAGCATTCTATGTACAGAAAACTCTCTGTTTGTTTCCTTGCATAATAACCCACGCTGTCAGGATTTCTGCAGACATCCCAGGCAAAGGATAAGATTTCACCCCTCAGCCTTGGTTTGAGGGTCTTCACTCAGCTGCTCTGTGTCAATTGATTCTGCACACAAAAGCTCACTAATCAAGTGATTAGAGGCATTTTGCTCTTCCAAGCATGGTTTGTTTGTGACTTGACCAGATCCCAGAATCAAAAGCGGTTATGGTCATGCCATCTCACCTAAAAAACTTGTCACAGCAAATTTGAAAGTCAAGTAGTAGAACAAGGCTGACAAGGTTCCTGGCAACAAATTGATTTCATGACCCTTAGGGAGAAACAGATTGAGACATCAGCAGGATACAAGGGACCTCACGGGTAAAGCCTTTGGAGTCTGTAGGAGGTGTCTGCCACTCTGACATCTCACAGCTCATTTTTGTGTGTGAGTTTTAAAGAAAATGATAACGAAAGTGAACTCATTTATGGAATGGTTATCTTGATCTTGGACAGAATGTAAAACTTCATATGAGTGACAATATTGTGAAATACAAGGAAAAGTCACTTACTTTTACTGCAGTGAAGGCTTGGAATATCTCACCAGGCAAACTGGAGAAGGAAGAGGTGAAAAAAATTAAACCTGATGGATTTGACTTAGCCTTTAACTCTGATTTTGCTGGAGTCAAAGACAACAGTTTCTTTAATCTAACATGTACTTAAAAGCACATTGTTTTCTACACATGATTCTCCATTCCAAGCTCTAGCAGAAACATTATCTTGAAGATAGCCTGGGACTAAGCAGACAGCTCATTGGAAGACAGTAAGGAAATAAAATGTCTGTCTTTTGCCCATGATATTTAGTGGTCTTCCAAAGCAGGATCAACATTATTGTTTGATGTCATCCTCACAGCTTTGTCATCAGCCTAACCCTAAGATGTTTTGCTCTTGTAACACCTTGTAACACTTTTTGCTCTTACCTTGCCAGGCACTGAACACCATGTTTCTATCCCTTACAAGACAGATAATTTTTCCTCCTCCTTAGCTTAGTACCAAATGTAATAAAAATATCTAAATGCTTTTATGCTTATTTTTGTCACTCACTGCTTGTGCCCACTCTCTACCTACAGTGTAACACATTGCTCAGATGTAATTGCAACCATAGGCTCTGTGAGTAAAATGATGAAGGTAAGCCCAGGGGATTCACAAGGCTGATCTCTGTAAGTGCTGCAAAACTTAAGGCAAATATCTCTGTTAAACACCACATCAACTTTCTCTCTGTAATACCTAATCACATCTTATACCCTCTTAGACTGGTTTTTTTCCCAGCATGTATTTTTTTCTTCTGGATAAATCATATTTTGCTTTCTCCTGTAGTTAAAATAAAAATAAGCATAACATAATAACAAAGCACTAGAAAACAAACTACAATTCCAAGAGAATATTACATTGGAGGCAAAGGCATTGAAAGTAAGGGTTCAGCAGAGCAACTGGGATTTTCAGAACCGCCTGTGGGCTAAACCCTGTAAGTGATAAAGAAACTTAGAAACAGACAAAGGTGGAGTTAGGGTTCAGAATCAAAACTGACACGCAAAATATACCCAGCACAACCCCACTTCAAACGAAGTCCCATACAACCCTTTTTCTAGGCACCTGCAGCTCTATTTCTAAGCAACATTCACTTGGCCCATGCAACAAGGGAGGCAACTCTTCCTTGAGTCCCATTGGGAGTCCCAAACCACTGGAGAGGGTTCTCATCTGACATGGGCTTGCAGGGCAAGCTGAGCAAAAATAGGGCAGGTCTCTAACAAAATATGCTTGCAGTGGCTTTCTTTTTTAAAATAACTCTTGGAGCAGTAATTAAGCAATAAAAGTAGTGTTGTCACTAAGGGTCGTCAGAAGCTTGTTCAGAAATGAGGAGATTTTGGTTCACTGACTTCCATGTTCTGTGGTGTCCAGCTTGTATTCACCATGTTGTAGCAGGCTCATCTGAAGAGGGCACCATGTTCCCCACTGCCAGCAAGAGCTGCGTCTCCTCACAGACAAAGAAATAAAAATTCTGGAGTGGAGTAAGTGAGTAAACCGAAGTAGAGGCTAAACAATCTAACTTCTCCCACCGAGAACACAGTTGGAAGGCATGGACCACACCTCTGGTCCATCCTCTCAGGATTTCTTCTGCATATTTAATGTAATTCTTTATCTCTTACATGATTATTATTACAATTCTAACAACTCTATAAGGTCTAATGCCTTCTTGTAAAGTTGTGTTTTCCAAAGCCAATTTCTGTTTACTGTACCAGCTCTAGTTAGCTAGTGGGGCATTTCCAGAGTAGAGAAAAGACACATGAAGCTTGTTGTGGAGGGAACTACTCCTTGTAAGCTTATGACTGTCTTCTACAAAGTGATTATCAAGAGGATAACTTTAGTTCCCCATCTAAATCTAACACGTTTCTGTAGTAATTTCAGGTTCCTGACTAGGAGCAAGTTCTTCACTTACTAGGCTTACTGTTTAGTAGTATAGTTGTGCTAGCATCTGGCAGAAAATAATAATAAAAATAAAATATACCAAAATAATAATAATTGTGAAAAAAGTGGATTAATGAAGGGAAAAGAGCACTAAAGTCATCCAGGAAAACCTCTATGTCTAAGAAGCATCTCTTAAAACCAGCTTTCAGTAGTGGCCCCAGAAAAAAGGCACATGGATTATTATATAGCAGAATGTCTGAGAGCAGCACCAAATTATACAAGTGGTCACCATTCAAATATGAATGAAGAGCTTTCAGAGAAACTCATTCTAGCTTTTGAGCATTCAGGTGACACACTTCAACCCACACACACTTCCATGTTTCAGTTAATAATCATCAGACTGAAAGAAAAGAAATGAGTCAAAGAAATAGAGTATAATTTCTTTTTCCCTGTTGGAATGGAAAACGTAACTTGAGCAGGAGAAAAGCATAGCTTCAGATCAAAGTGTGAAAGCATAGGGGCTATACTCTGTAACTGGGTTGCGTGGGAATAAATTACCTTTACTAAAAGAGGATTCAGACCTCTGCAATTGAAAAGTTTGGAATCTGACTCAGAAACAACACAGAGGCATCAGAGAGCTCAACATCATTAATGAAAACAAGTGTCTTTAAATATGAGAGATGAACAGATGCTGCGCTATACTCCTGCCTTTTGTGAAAATAGAGGAGAACTGTCACTATTCCTGAGAATAAGGACTTCCTGATTCTTCACCAGAGATATTCTTTATTAGAATATAAGGCTTTTCTATTAGTTTGTGCTGAGCATCCATGTTCAGGTGTTGGTAGCAGAGGGGCTGCATGTGTGGTCTCTGTGAGAAGAGACCAGTGGCTGCCCCACATTGGACAGAAACAGTTTCAGCAGAACCACTTTTCCTGCCCAAAGCTGAGCTCCTCAACAACACTGGTGCTGTCTCTGTGATAGCAAATTTAAGAAAGGGTAAAAATTCTGCATGGCAGATGTGAGAGAGTTGTGCACCTACAGTCCAAGGAGGACCAAAATGGAGAAGATAACCACACTGCAGCCCATGGAGAACCCCTCCCTGGAGCAAGGTCTGCCAGATCCTGTTATGATCGTTGCCTCTCCTTTCGCATTCATTGCTCCCAGTCAGGCATGGCAACATCTGTCAGGTTTTACTCCTGAAGATCTTTGTATTTGTGTTTTGAATAAAAACTTTAAATAATAATTAAACATTCCTCTGCAGTGTGTTTTTGTTCTTCCTGTTCTAAATCATTCATATTAAATGCAAGATCAACTAATATTTTGACTACTTCACAATGAACTGCAGGATGATAATTTGATTCTTAATTTAAATAGGCATCCATGTAAGTATCTTTTCTCTGAACTGTGAAAGACAATTCACCATAATCTTTCTTAATAATCTTTTACATCAAGAAATAGAAATATGCCATGATTATTCTCTTTAGATAAGCTCCATTTTACTTGATGCAGTTCTTCCTGTGTAGTTTTTCAGATTGTTTTTATCTTACCCTAGAACTTGGAAGATATTTGCATGCCATTACTAACTTTACCACACTGAGCTGTTTCTTTAAAATTTTACATTACTTTCCTTTTAAAATTGACCATTACCAAAAAGAATGGCTGTTTAAGAAAATAGAGCTATTAAGACATGTGGGATTTAGGACATGCAGCAAACACCTATGCTTTGTATAGTCTGCAGAAAGAAGACGTCCACTTCTCTGCGTGGTTTCTTTCTCGCACAGGATTTCTGTATTGACAGAGAGGAAAGCAGAAGAATTTAGTTTCTATATTTCCTATATAATGTAGAGCAAAAATCTTGTATTCTGTGCTCAAATCATGTAGTTGAAATATAATACTAAACTGAATGGAAACCTGAATAAGGACTGAAAATCATATTTGTTATAAAGCACAAATATTTCCTAGTGTTTCAAGATAACAGATAATTGAGGTAGGGTTGCTTTCTTTCAGTGATCACCATCCTTTAAACTAGATTTTTTGGGAAGATTTCTTAGTTAGCAGCTGGTTTTCCTGTGAGGATGGGTGCAGTCTACACCAACTGAACCAAGGGAGCTGTAAAGCCCCGTGTGCTCTGTGGCACAGGTTCTGCTGAGGTTCCGTGTAAGGTTGTCTCAGCAAAGGTGAGACATAAGAGTGACAAAGATTTCTCATTTTCTTTTCATATTTTGAGAAATGTTGCCCCCAGATCTTTGAAGTGTTTTTAAAGACTCTGAAACATTTATTTTTAAGGCACTTACCGATGCTTCAATAAAAAATTATTCCAGTAACCATCTGGTTCAATGTCAGTGTCCCCAAATCAGTGTCCTCAAACATCTCAGAAGAATAACTCAATCATTAGAATCTAACGTCAACTTCACTGTAGCTTAGTAAGTGCATATTTACAGAAAATGGAATGGTTTCAGCAAAAGATACAAAGAAAACTTCTTTTATATCTTGGAATGTGGAAAGCTACACTTCAAGCCCCTGGAATGAGCTGGGCACAGTGGGGCCCTTGAATTATAGCTGCATATATCCCTAGCATATGTCAAAACCACTTGGCTGTGGAGTAGCTGCATGGATGGTTTCATAATCTTGGCTTTCCATCTTGGTCTTTATACAAGACCACCCTTCCAGAGTGTTCAAATAGCTGTAGCAATCTCCTACCTGCAGTCATAAATGTCAATAAATCATACCCAGCCCATCGTACACAGCTGAATGACTTCTTTCTCACTGCATTCATGACTGAATAGCTAAAAAGCTCAGATACGTAGATGCCACATTTTAGGCAAACATACGTTATACAGAAATTTAAAGAACTCAGTCATAACTCACAGGACCTCCTAATAGTAGCAATATTAAAAGTTTAACACCTGTCTCTTAAACTTCACCAGAGCCAGCAGAAAAGGACCTGAAAAATTCAGTGAACAGCTGTTGAGTCTAAGTCCATTGAAAATTCCTGAAAACAGAATCAGGAAAGAACACATGTGAAAACACAGAATAAACTAGAAATGTAAGCATATCCTGAGAAAATCAGGCCATAGAAAATAATTACCAAGAAAACCCCTATATAACAGAAAGAGATGAAGAGTGGTTTGTTATTACTAAGGACTAAAATATGTGTCATACAGTCAGCTAAAACTGTTAAAGTAAAACCTCTCCTAGAATTAAGTAAGTCTGAGTACCGCACTATACAAGATCACTTTCTCATTACAGCTTGTTAAATATGAGAAAGAACCTGAATGTGGGAATTGAAAACCTTTTATAGAAGTACACCTAAAAGTAGGCTGATTATCAGGAAGACCTCAGCCACCTGTTACTAATTATTTTAGCTTCGAGTTCTTAAGTAAACACAGATGCAGCAAAGCTAATTACTTGGGAAAAAGTAATGCTCAAGGACAGTGTGGAAAAAACCCCTTATCCATTATACTTCCCTTATAATACCCATCCTGAGAGATAATGATTTTTGAATGGAACAATTAATGAGGTCTTTTCATACCAAGGGAAATTACTCTATAATGAGGTTTAATGTGTTAGAAATGAGGTGGAATTTATTAAAAAATAAATAAAAGCTTCATCCACGGTGAAGGGTAGTAGACCGGATTGTTAGGGAAGCTGCATTTTGAAGGGCATTCTTACCATAAATTGTTAGTACGCAGGCAATACAAATGGAATAGTTACGTGGTGGAAAGTACACAGCAAAGGAAAGTTGACAAAAGAATCTCACCCCACACTATAGGATTTAAAAACTAAAACAACTGCTTACTCATCACTCATTTGAGCTGTGCCGCATTTCAGGTACATTTTCACACTCTGACAAAGATTTTAAGCAAGCCAAGTGTGGACACTACTGTGAGGGAAGCCAGAAATATTAAAAATGTGTAGAATGGTGATCATGTGCCATCTCCTTTTCCATGCCATCTCCACGTGCAACACGAAGTACTGCCACCCTCCAGCAGAGAGGAAAGTTTTGCTAGATCTTCTATTGCTGTTCCATAGCAATCACCAACAGTTGATTTGCACTATGTATATCTCATCATGTGTGCCAGGTCTCTTTGAAGGGTAAAGAAAAGTTGTTATGAAAGAACAAAGATAATCAATGAAAATACAAGGTTAAGTAAAACAAAGAAAACCCACGCAAATGATATTTCAGTACAAACCAGAATAGTAGAATCTCATAATAATGCTCTCAGGGAAATAAAAGAGGACACGCGGTCAATGAAACAGATTTGAAATGCTAACGGTCTGCACACACTGTGGCTGAAATCCACTTTTGTGCAGAGCAACAGGGAAAGGCTGGTGTGCCAGCAAGCAGAGCACAAGTAAGGTTTAGCCACTGCTGCAGAGGGGTGAATTTCATTCTGAATGGTTTGGACTTTGGGAACACAGGCAGGACCACCAGTGCACGTCTTGATCGAGTAGTTTTATTACTTCTCTACTAGTGTTCAGCCTCAGTTCCCTAGGAAATGAAGAATACACAGTCTACTAATTATTACTTTAAAGAATATGTTTTTAGCAGCTTGAAAAGCCATGCAATAATTCCAGCATGAGCAGATCTAAAAGCAGTCATGGGGAGTGAACCTCAAGGTTTAATTGCTATTGGTACATACATAAAAACAAGAAGTGTCTATTTTATTTGTCTTTAAAGAATAGCTTCAGTAATTAGCATAAAATAATATTTACATCTAGATAAAGGAAATTCTTTGCACTTATATGATTCTTAACCACCCTCACAAATTAGATGGGAAATATGAAAAAACCTTCAAGTAGAAGAAAGATGTTGAAATGCAGTTTTTGTTAGGATGATCACCAATCACAGCCCCAGCACTGATGATCCAGTGGGCTTGAGCCAGGGCCGAGAGGAGAAAAGAAGTGAAATCAGCTGAATAGAAATAACAGGGGAAATTACCATAGTTAAACAATGGCCAAAATCCCTAACTAAGATGTATCCATGGACACTAGAGCTCATACTTTCACTACATTAAAGAGAGATCTGGGAAATTTAGTTAGCAAAAATATTCAGTTTTTTAGTTGTTCATTTTGTAGGGATACACAAATCTGCAGAAGGGAATTTGTAGGTAGGTAAATAAACTGTGGAGGATGTACACAATCCTTTAACCATTTCTTGGGAGTTTTATGGTAAAAACAGGTGAAAAGTGTATACAGCCTAAAATAGGAAGACTTGCAGTTAACTGGTGTCATATCTCTGATTTTATGTGCTACGTAGTTAATCTTCCACCAAGTCATAAAGAGGAAACTGAAAGCAAGCTTGAAATGCTTAGGATATTATGATTAAATATTAGGCATATTTAAAAGCCTAAGCAGAAAACTGACAAATATTTCTTGAAAATAGAATTATCTCTTAGAACTGACTTATTTAGTTAGGATTGTAGAGTAAAATATAAGCTTGTCCACATTTTGTTTAGACAGATTTTTATCGTGAACTGTCTCATGCCTTCCACTTGCAACATTCAACCATTGGCACAAAGGAAGAAGAAAGTCTGGCAGTGGGAAAAAAAATCACTCCCACTAAAGAAGAAAAAGGGTAAACCAAAAACATTAGGCAGCGTACTAACCTAAAGTAAGGTACAAGGTTTTCATCAGCTTTTTTTCAGTTGACATGAAAATGCAGAAACATCCATAGGTCAAATAATAAAAACTTTCAGACTATAGGGCAGAAGCAGAAGGGAGTTATAACTTCTCTTTGGAAATTGAAAGACTTTCTACTGAACTTTCCACTTAGCTCAGCTAAAGTTCATCTTACTTATAGATAAAACAGAAAGTATTGGAACTCTTTTGGAACATGAAGCATCAAAAATTAACAATCCAGGGAGCAAATGCTCTCAAAGTGAAAAATGTGTACAGTAGCATTACTTGCTTAAGTTTTTACATTTTGCTAATGTTTTTTTTTTTCCTTCTGACTTTCTGAATCTGACTTTCTTCTGAATATCAGATGATAACTTGGTTATGTCTTCAGAGAATCACGTAGAAACCCAGAGGGACGAAGCAAGAAGGTTCAGTGTTAACCAAGACTGGGTATTAGACAGGCTGTGTTCTGATTTCTTTTGTTCCTCAAGTTATAATTATCTTTTTTTGTTGCAATTACACTTAGAGATCTTTTCTTTCAGCAGTGATACTAAGGCCTATGTGAAATATTGTTGAATAAATAAACCTGAAACCTAAAAAAGTGAAAGATTGGAAGTTAGAAGTTGTACAGGCTTCATTAAAAAATCAGGAGACTAAAATTAAGTGATTTCACACACTCACAAAAAAACCCTCACCAAACCAAAAAAAAACCCCAAAAAACTGTATCAGATCTTGATTCTGGATTCGCATCTTCCAAGGTATTTTTACCCCAGGTGACTATCCTTCATCATTAATGTTACACAGCTTGTTACAGGATTAATGTTCTGATGCAGTTTATAAGTAAAAAATCAGGCTTTGGGGATTAGTTACAATTATAGACTGCATTTTCATCTGAGTACAGGAGGAAAAACAACAGCCATCAATGCTTTATGCTTTTTCTAATGAAAACACATGAAACAGGAAGACAGGTGAGTTTGCTCCCTTTACTTAACTTTTGTTTCTCCCTGTAAAGTGTATATAATTTGCTGGGACACAGTTTTAGAAGTAAGTTAAATGGAAAAAAAAAAATATTTAGGCTTCAGAGAAGCACAGCATAAAAGCTATATATCAGCAGCATCAAACAAAGAGTATTTAAGCAACTGCAACAGGTATGGATCTAAAGAAGAGAAGTGCAGAACCTGAGATCAAATAATCTCAATTTTCCTTTCACCCTTCGGGGTCATTTCTCTGATAAATAATTCACAGACTGCAGTGCAAAGTAGTTTGCATACTGACAAGATTAAAAAGAATGCTTTGTCTGGGTTAAATTTACGATCTGAAACCTTCCTTTAAAATGTCAGACAGGTAATTAATTTAAGATGGTTTGCCAAGCAGAATCTCTGACCCTGTCAGAATAATTCCATTTCTTGAGGGTACTATTTATATTGCATTTATCTTTGCAGAGCCTCTGGTTTGTTTTCTTCTTCCTTTCTCTCTTCTTGCCATTTATTACCTCTTTCATAATATCAGACTGAAACAAAAATTAATGCCACAGTCTTTTCCTCATTAATTTGTGGTAATAAAGAAAACATTGACTGCAAATTGCCAGTGTATAGGGAATAGAGTAAAAGTCAGATCTCTCGACTTGAACTGAAGAAGTCCATTTTCCACAGAGTGAGGTCTCCCCAGTATGAGCATTCAGAGCAGCATTTTGAGTAACAGTGGGAAATGCAGCAATCCAATAGCATGAAGATTCTCTTTCAGCATAGCAGAAAATTGTGTCCCACATATGCACAGTGGTGGGCGTCCTTATGAATGAATCCCTAAATGTGTAACAATCAGCAGGGCTTTTATATCTGTTCTTCAAACCAAGTTTATTGGTGTAAAATTTTATTAGAATTTGCATCACCTCAGCTAATCCCTGCAGGTAGTGCAAAAGAGACCAAACAGTGCACTAACACTATTTGGAAACTTAATTCTAAGTTTGCATCGGTAGGTGGGAAAAAGGGGTATTGGAAAACAGAAAGATACCAAAAAAGGAAATATAACTAACTTTCTTGTATATATACCAAATTTTCTCTTAGAAACAGATTTGTGACATTGTATGCTCATTGGTTAAAACAATTGTCATTCCAAGTAGCTAATCCAGGCATATTAAAACAATCTTGATTTGTACAAGGGGAAGAGGTCACACCATGATTGATTTCTTCGGAAATCCAAGAAAAGTGTGAATCACGTTTATGAATTGCGAATATAAATCTCAAGATTTATGAGTATATTTTCATGTAAATTCAAATTAGATATATTCAATGAATTGAAATTTTCTAGACTAGCTCAACTTTTGAACTTGATTATTATTTATTTTTCACATGGCTACCCAATAAACACCTACTTTTTTTCTTCTAGATACATTCTGCATCCAGAAGCCATGAATTCACCTATTTAGGAAAGTACTGTTTTCCTTTCTTTCAGGAATCAGTGTGGAAAAGTGAAAATAAGACAGGAATCTTTTGCATTCTATACAGAAAGCTTGAATTGAACAGAAAGAGTATGAAACTCTCCATATTGGAAGGTTACAATTATCAGTCACATCTGAGAAGGGACTCAGTGACCTCTCAAATGCTGTTTTCTCTCAGTGTTTCAAACAATGCCTTGCATACTCCCTAATAAACACATTGCCTCAGCAGGGCTTCTCAGATTTGTGATTGATAAGCAGAGATCACATCAAGTGGATGAAAGCAAAGCCTATTTGATTTTTCAAACCTCCACCCCCAAATTGTACAGCAATAGAAGACAGCTTTCTGAAAATCTGCATTGCAGGTATTTTAGGTTGTTATGACTTTCACTGGCCAGTATTTCTGCTGATCTTTGTCTCCTCCTGGAAAGCTCTCCTTAGTCATTAGCTTTCAGGAAGTAACTCAACCAAGTTTCCATTAGGCCAGATTTCATTCCTGTAGTTGAAAATGTAGTCATTTCCTTCCTGGCCAGACATTATCCATATGGGGAAAGAAAGGATGGAGCTGGATATAAGCCCAGAACATGATATGCTGATGAGAGTTTTTATTTGACTTCAGATAAGTGAAGACAAAAGTATCTGGAGCACCCCTATTCAGCCTATTTCATCTGAGTCTCCCTTATGACTATAAGCTGTACTTGTAAATGTGATCTAAAAATGGGTAAAGGATAAATATCATAGGGCTAAGTCCCTAGCAGTGAGAATACTTATTGTTCCATTGAAATGAGTGGAGCTTTGCCTGGTGCTTTGATTTTTCTGGTTCCCTATTCAGTATAAAGGGATATTTTTCTTGTCCAAAAAAGAACACATTTATTTTTAATCCCTGACTAATAGTTCCAGCTTTAGTGGAAACTCTGATGGCAAAGGCATTCCTTCTAAGACAATTTTCAAATAGCCTTCCTATTGTGAGTGCCTCTCCCCAAGGATGTTCCAAATGAATCTGATGGTCCACTATAAAGAGTGATAATTTTAATTTTCATTAATGAGAATTCCAATAAAGGATTAACAGAAATTCACCTTATTCAGCAACAGTCATGAAAGTGTTCACTTATTTTTGAGATTGTGAAATGATGTTCTAGTTCCACAAATGCTACACATGCACTCCTTTGAAGATAACTGAAACTGTTTAAATTTCTACTGCAATGACACAAATATCTTGCCTTAAGAAGGTATGTTTGGAAATTACAGTTTGTAAAATCAGATATATGATTCAAGTCGCAGCTTAAGCCATTAGAATTTATTGTGGGTGGTTCCAGAAATCATATGCAAGTGATAGATTAAGAAAAAAAGTCTTCATTTCTTCTCTTTTTTTTTTCTTCTTTTTTTCCCTCTTTCATTATGTAGATGGCCATATTGACAGTTTGAACTTCATGGGCAACTGATGATAACTAGTCCAGAAAATAAATGTAGTTAATCAAAAATCATACTGCAAATATTAGTCTATTAGTATGTTCTGTGAAAAGTATGAACATACATAGCCCAGGCTGTAATTACTGTTTACAGAGTACTTAGCATTTTTATGTAAAAGAAGCTGAATTATTTGCTATGTCAAAACATCTAGGATAAAATAGAACAGTTTTTCCCATGAGTGTAAAGGTAGATACTCTATGAATTTTAATTTGTTGTCAAATATTCTGACAACAAATTATGAACAGAATTTCTATGCCATTAATAGAAGAACAGTTCCTGAGGGACTGGAAACAGAGAAATTGCATTCAAAGTATGAAAGACAGTAAATGTATTAATACTACTGCAAATATATTCTCAAATTATTTCACTTCCTTACTTTAGAATTACTTTTCTAGTTCACAGACTTTTAGACTTTTCTAAAAGTAGTCTTTGAAATGCTTAGAAACCACTTTCCAATAACTTTGTTGTGATGAACAGTTTTCTTATAATACAATTTTATTTGGAAGAATTCCTTTCAATAAGGATCTCAAATAATGTCTATTTTCTGAAATGGCAATGACACTTGCATCTACAAATCCACAACAATGCCTTAACTACAAGCTTACCAGCAACATGATATCATATTGAATACATTTCTTTTCACATAAAGTTTTGATCTAAGTAAATGTTATGTTTAAAATCTCTGTTGTCTTGGGGAAAGTTAAGCACAAAACAGAAAGGTGCTCCATTCTTCTTTCATCCTACCAGCGCATTCAGAGTTGACAGTAACACAGGGAAAACAGGCAGTGAATCATATTTTGGCTTTCACACTAACACCACAGACCTCCTTTCCTCTTCATTTATTCAAAAAATGATGCTGAAGGCTTTGTAAAGGTAATAATGTTTAAAGGTTTGCCACTTGATTTAAATAGTAAAATGAACAAACATTTAATGGTCCTTCAGGCAAGGAAGAGTATTGCAAGACAATAACAGCACAGCTGTAATTGATTATATGACCACACTGGTCAAAATCACAAGGTAATGAGTTACTATGCATTGATATTTAAAGACAGCTGCTTTTCATCCTTGTTTTCTCTGGAGCTTATAGAAATCCATGCTTTGCTTACAAGTTTTATGTCAATAACACCGCAAACACATCTTGCTTCTCATACAGAGTTCGTAAAATCTGGGGAAAAAAGAGATGTCTAAATTCTGTAAAATCTCTGTGTTTCTTCAGAGTTTATATTCAACATACTTTTACAAAATTATCTATTTTATACTACATATCCAAAGAGTTACTCCCACTATTATTAGTTTGGACCATGGTAAAAGTATAAAAAAGGTGTTTGTAGAACACCTCAGAAGCTTTAGCAAAGATCTTCGATAAGAACACAATTAAAGAATTAAGGAGAGTGACTCTACTTTAACATTTTATATTATTAAGCAATCCTAAGTAAGATTTTTTGGAAAAAGAAAAGGAAAGGGAAAAGGGGCTTTGTACAGAGAACTCTGTCTTTGGACAAGAAGGAATTCATGCAGTGTTCCGGTATACAGTATTTATCATTTGTTTTTCTGCCAAAATGCACAGAAGTCCATAAAAGAAGAGTTTATTAAGGTGGATAGCTAGACAGTGGAGTATTTTATTGAATTTGAATGTGATCTGATTTTCCTGAGTTTGGCCAGCCTGACAAGCCAGTTCCCTTGGCCAGGAATGCCTTGTGCCTGTCCTCTTTTCTTCAGGTGATTTTTTTTCTTATTCAGTGAAACTGGGCCATGTAGCATGCTATTCACATGCTCATCTGGGAGAAGAGTTAGCTGCTCTTTGGATTTCCTGTCATTTTACTAGTTATCCTAGAGTAAATGAACAGGTCACACCCTTCTCTGTGGTGATGTTTTTACCCCACAGTTATCACTGGCTTCATTGTGCTATCCCTTCTACATTGAACGAGGGCACATTTGCCTCTAAAAGCACTGCAAGTCTCAAAGACTGTGGGTTCTTCTCTGTACTTACAGTACTTAATATAACATCTTCCTCAATTTTTAGGATGGTTTCCACTGATAAGAGCTAGAGTCAACTCTAATGTAAAAAACAATTACACATCTGTAAGACAGCTGAAATTTCCCATTTATTAAGGTAAAGAACATGACTATTTTGGAGTTGAGATTACAGACCATAAGTTTAACTGTTCTATTCCTGGTCTTTTGCTGAGACAAGGTGAGGGTTTACTGGTTTTCGTTACAGTGTTTTAAGTACTGTATCTGGTCTCCCACTATGAACTAGGCTGAAATAATTAAGTTCTGTCACTGAGAGCAGTGAATGAGAGTAAATTAGCTACAGTGACCTTCTACTGCAGCTAAATGGGTTATTGAATTTGAAGCAAAAATCTGCTGTCAAAATATAAGTGATAAACTTGTATGTGGTCTTCTTAGCCCCCAGCCACATAGTAAATATACAATGCAATTCTCTTGGTCATTGAAATTTAAAGGAAGCCTACAATCCTTGAAAAGTGTCTTCAGCATTTTAATAGAAGTATTGTCTGATTTAAAATGAAAGAGATAGAGACACTAACTGCAAACAAGCTTGTGGATATGTGAGGAACAAAGCTATTTCATTTGTTGCATTGCTTTGCTAAGCACTTGTAGTGCTCAGAACAGACCTTCAGAAGATGTTTCTCTGGGTTGCCAGTAAATTCTGTCAGCACAGAAGTCACTGGTATTGTGAGAATGATTAGGTGCAGAAAAATCTAAGGAAACCATCAGCAAACACTCAGTTTTATTCATGCATTTGCAATGCTGCAAATACAGAGAAGTTAAATTCTAACCCCCTATTTTTGAGTTTTACCAAAAGCAGGGTATATCTCCCCTATTAGGGATATCAAATCCTTGATCTTTGCTTCTTTTACTTCCTTTGCTTTTGATTTAGAAGATTAGAAACACTTTAAAAAATACCATCTTCTCAAATGCCTTGACAAATACATAGAAAAAGTCATACAGAGGAAACAAAAGTATTCTGCTCAGCACATAAATAGACAATAGACTGTAAGGCAGATTATCTGGAAACCTCCATCCCCTCTCAGTTTGATCTCTTTACAGGGAGAAGGGTTTTTATATGTTACAAAGTTCCAGCTTCCACATGAATATGTTTTTTTCCTGTAATTTGTTATTCCTGTATTATTATTATTGCCATCATAATTATTTTCCTTCCTGTGCCAGATACGTTCTTCAATTATTTCATACTTAAGAACTTTGATATTTAGACAGCAGATGGTGATAACTGACTGTGCCCAACACTGCAGGTTAAAGATACCAGCCATTTAGTTATCTCAATAATATTTGCTCTTGTTTCAAAATCATGGAATAATGGTGTATCTATCACTCTTCTGCATTGTTTGACTTGGCAAGGGAATTAGGATGCACTCTCAGTATAAGATTTAAGGTGCACCCTACCTGGGGCGTGATATGAGTTGATTTGTCAGAGCTGCATGTCTGTGTGTTCCCATGGACTTGTGTCACAGCTAGAGATCTGCAGTTTAAAAAGTTTGAAATTTTGATTTGAGGTGCAGTAGCATAAACTTCAATCATTTTTAACACTGCCCTTGTGTGATGCAGCCAGTGTTTTCCACCATATTTTCTAATGAATCTCTATAACATTTATATAGAAGAAGCATATTGTAGCCAGCAATAGTTTATAGGACTAGCAAAATGTGGATTACAGAACTTCCCCCAGTATTCACATGTTACAATTTAAAGTGCTTAGTCATTAGAGAAGAAAAACATTTCAGGTATATGTGTATATAGTATTGTTTACCCAAAAAAGTCCTGAAGTGATATAGTGCAACTCTGGGAAAGCAGCCTGGAAGATCAGGACCCATTGTGATGCATAGCAGAACATTATGGGATGGGAATACAGAAGCAGCGGTATAGATGGAGCTTTACACTTTTTATTCAGTATTTTATTAGGTATTAAGCCACCATGCACCTTCTGTCATCATCTATCCTGCTGAATCTGCTCAATACATTGGTCTGAAGCAGCTAAGGAATGACTTAGGAAAACTGCTATCAAGAAAGACCTGCTTTGCTAGAAAGGGAGAAAGAAAGAACTAGAATAGAAGGTCAGTGCTGAAACTGGTATCTCAGCTTCAGCTTTTCAGAAATAAACTTATAAAATAGAACTTAGGTGTAATACTGACAGGATTGAGTACCTTGGATTTTAGTCTCAGTAGCTATTTTGACTAAAACTAGAACTGAGGAAATAAACTGTGAGAAAAAAATTGCTTGAAAAGTTGAAAAGTTAAAAGGTTCTGCATCAAAGCCTAAGGCTTGTACCCTTCACTAAACGCATGATAAGTGTCTTCCTTCACACTGTCAATTTATTAGTATCATCTTTTCTTGTCATCTGCAAGCTGCAACCTCGGAACTGTTTTAGATTGTTAAATGTTTGATTCTAAATAATTTTGCTCATTTTTTAACGAGCTTGTCATCCCCCTCTGTCACAGAAAACAAATACTTACCTGAGCCAAGTCTGACAATTGAAAATGAACAAAAAGCAACTGGCTTGGTACTGGCCATGGCTTACCATCAACTTTTGCCAGTTTCTGAGATAGTTCTCCCAACAAACAAGTGTATTTTCAGAAGAAATATGGTATTAAAAAGGGAGAACAGAAAAAAAATATATTAAACTGGTAGCTGGGATGATTTGTCCTTTCTTCACTATCCACAGCTGTTGAGAGAGCTTGCTGATGTCTTTATAAAGCCATCCTTGATTATCCAGTGGAGGATACTGAGTACTGGAAGAAAGCAAATGTCCTTCAAAAAGGGCAGGGAGGAGGATCCAGTGAACTGTGGTCTGCTGTTTTTCAGACCCTAGCAAGCTGATGGAGTAAACAATCCTGGGACCAACTTCCAAACACATGAAGGACATGAAGGTATTTGCAAGTAGTCAGCATGCATTTATGAAGGTGAAGTCATCTCAGACCAACCTGACACACTCCTACAATGACTGGCTTGGTGGATGAGGGAAGAGCAGTTGGTGGTGTCTGTCTCAACTTTAGCAAAATTTTAGGCAATGTCTTGGGACATCCTCATGTGTTGAAGTACAGCTTAGACAAGCAGGGAATGAGGTGTTCTGAAAACAGGCTGAACTGTAAGGCTCAGATGGTTGTGATCTGCAGTACAATGTCTTGTTGGAGGTTAGTGTACTCATTTTGCTGGAACAGAGCATTAATACTAGGGCAAATATTATTTTACACCTACATTAATGACCTGAATGACACTCTGTGTCTTGTTGCACTTTAGAGCAAAGCTGTTCCCATTAAACATGCTGAGCTTGAGTTTGCTACTTCAGCACAAACAATAAGTAACAAGGTTCTGTCCTTTGGGACATGCAGAGGTCAGTAAGGCAGGTGTCTGTACCATTCTTTAGACCCATTCCAGAGAGATGTGTGGCTCCTAAGGACCTCCAAACACAGCTGTCATGTCTGATCCATGACTTTTCAGAGATCTCCTGCCTTCCTAATCCAAAAGCAGTTCAGGGTACATAGACTTTAATCAGACAGCCTGCCAGTGGTTGGAGTGAGACCTATAACCAGAGAAAGGGAGGGATGTAAAACTAACATATTGTTCATGGTTTGCAAACCCACAAAGACAGCTGCTGCTGAAGCAGTAGAAACAAAGACATCAAAATCAGCATGTAAGTTATAGTTTCATTTGTTACCCTGCCTTTTCTTTTGCTTTTATAGGTCATAAACACCTTGACTATGTTTTAAATATAAATGCTTTTCATTTTCGAGCAGTAACATAACATTAAATAAATACAGGCAAGATCTACATGGCGCAGCTATTTCCCAGCATGATTTTGTGCAGCTCAGCAAGTAATTTCACCTGCTGAGAGAACTCAGGAAAGCAACTAGGCAATCTCATAAGGCTACTAAATCAGTGTAAACAGAGTCTATTTTGACTGGACCAGAGAATGGTCTCAAGTTCATAAGCACAGGAATTTGCAGCTTATACTTCTTAATAGCAAATTTAATACTAGCTGAGTTTGGCAGAAATCATGAAAGTCTTGCCAAGCCATTCTGGCTTCTTGTTTGCTTGCTTATTTTAGATGAGATACTAAGTTTGCAGGAATATTAATTTCCTGGGAACTGCTGTACAGAGATTGCAAGACATATTTCATAGAAATACTTTATGATTGCTGATTCTTTCTCAGTGATGTTATCTTGCTTTTCAAACATGGGGCTTGGAAATAGGTAAACTCCTTTAAATTTCAAATAGTAAATAATAAAGAACAAAATAAAATAAAATCACCAATCAAAAACTCCATCAGGCTCCCACCTGTGTGTCTCTGATGTGTTTGAGCTGGCTGCTTCAATCCCTCTCACCAGCAGGTCCAGGTGCTCTTGGAGCTGGCAGACCCTACTGCAAAGCAGGGCTAGGAGAGAAGCAAAGCAGCAGCCATTACAGAGGCTGCCCCCTGGCCACTGTTGAGCAAGTTGGTGGCTCTCTATTTTATTCCTTTGTTGTGCACTGAAATAAGTCTTTCTTGGAACCAAGATAAGTACAAACCATTCAAAAAAAAAAAACAACCAGATTTTATATTCAGCATGTGTGGGTTTTTTTCTGCATAGCTATGACTTCATCTTTTCACTAGCTGCATTATAAACAGTGAGCTCTGAAGGACAAATCCATGTCCTATGAGAAAATCTCAACAGGCTCCAGCAGTCATGTTTTGAAAAAATTAAAACAGAGTTCCAGGTAAAAGTTTTTACTGAACATGTATTTTAAATATTCTCCTGGCTGCAGATGGGCAGAGAGTTTAGTATATTTCAAGAACACAGTAAACACTTCTTCAACAAATAACTAGGTGCATTTTTTCTAGTATTTACTTTCCGGAATTTGTTTATTTGAAGTAGATCAGAGATTTGGAAAACTATCTCCAGAGTGAGTAAATAGAAGAAAGAAAATAGCCAAAGGTACGCTTAAGCAAACAGTTACTGAAAATTACTCAGTAGCTTACCACATAAAAATATATGTTGAGTGCATATTTGTGATTTTCATTTATTCTTTTCCTTTGTAAATGTGCAATGATAGCTGCCTTTATACTGATATGGTCTTGCCTTGATTTTCCACGGTGGCTTTACTTTGTTTTTTGTGATCAAGGTTGGTGGCAAAGATCCGTTTGCAATTCCCTGCTCCGTGACCCATGACTGATCGGTCTCAGTTCATGTTAAAGAGATGGTTCTGCTCTAATGTATGTTATTGGGCTAAGACAGCTATCACACTCCTGTCACTCTCAAACAACCAGTCTGACCCATCACTACATGCTCCTTCTTTTTCTTTGTGCTGGGGATAAGAAAATGAGATTGAAGAAACTACAATTTTGGCACATAAATACAATT
>WBMV01006439.1:158384-175936 GCA_013396655.1 Campylorhamphus procurvoides
ACAAACCATTCAAAAAAAAAAAACAAACAGATTTTATATTCAGCATGTGTGGGTTTTTTTCTGCATAGCTATGACTTCATCTTTTCACTAGCTGCATTATAAACAGTGAGCTCTGAAGGACAAATCCATGTCCTATGAGAAAATCTCAACAGGCTCCAGCAGTCATGTTTTGAAAAAATTAAAACAGAGTTCCAGGTAAAAGTTTTTACTGAACATGTATTTTAAATATTCTCCTGGCTGCAGATGGGCAGAGAGTTTAGTATATTTCAAGAACACAGTAAACACTTCTTCAACAAATAACTAGGTGCATTTTTTCTAGTATTTACTTTCCGGAATTTGTTTATTTGAAGTAGATCAGAGATTTGGAAAACTATCTCCAGAGTGAGTAAATAGAAGAAAGAAAATAGCCAAAGGTACGCTTAAGCAAACAGTTACTGAAAATTACTCAGTAGCTTACCACATAAAAATATATGTTGAGTGCATATTTGTGATTTTCATTTATTCTTTTCCTTTGTAAATGTGCAATGATAGCTGCCTTTATACTGATATGGTCTTGCCTTGATTTTCCACGGTGGCTTTACTTTGTTTTTTGTGATCAAGGTTGGTGGCAAAGATCCGTTTGCAATTCCCTGCTCCGTGACCCATGACTGATCGGTCTCAGTTCATGTTAAAGAGATGGTTCTGCTCTAATGTATGTTATTGGGCTAAGACAGCTATCACACTCCTGTCACTCTCAAACAACCGGTCTGACCCATCACTACATGCTCCTTCTTTTTCTTTGTGCTGGGGATAAGAAAATGAGATTGAAGAAACTACAATTTTGGCACATAAATACAATTACAAATTACTATTTACTCCAAAGCTTCTATGCGATGAAATATTCTTCAGCAAGGATCTTCAGATGATGTAATGTCTCTTTACACAGTGTTAAGTGGGATTAGCAGAGCAGAAAATGTGTGTACACTTATTTTTTTGCATAGTTATGCACTTACGGATACACATATAGACAGAAATTGTCTTTCAGCATTAAGGTCTACACACCCAACACAGAGTCTAAAACTTTTGATGTTCAGCACAAGTGAAACGACATAAAACAGAAAAAAAAAAAAATTCTTCTTGTTGTCCTTTGGCTGGTGCTATATTTTTATGTATTTAAATCATCAGGGCAGCAAAACATAAACCTGATGATGTAGTGCTGAAAAAAACAACTGTGTCAATACAAATCTGCCCCAGCTAAGCAATATTTCTCTGACCTCTTAATGCAGGACTGTGAGTCAAAGTGACAATTGACAAACACTCGATAAGAGGTCAAAAACAACCATGCAGACAGATTTGTTGAGGTCTCGAGTTACCTATTTTTGATAAGTGAAACAACTGGCCTAAGTCATGTCACCTGAGGCTTTTCATGTCTTAGTGAAGAGCAGTCATACAGTCAAAAAAGATTATAACGATTTTTTTTTTCCCTTTATGCCCTTCCAGGAGAACTTTCTGTATAGTTTCAAAGGCAAATACAGTATCAAAAGACAGCTTGAAAGAAAATCTCTGTGTTGTTTACTTAGGTTTAAATACATTAATCCAAGAGACAATAAGACTGTAGCAAATGCAGTTAGGTCACCCAATTAATTAGTGCATCTTATTGAGGGGAAGACGAAACAGCTTCTGAAGCACAGGTTAAAGTGACTGTAAAAGAAAGTGAAACACAAAGCTGTTGACTACTTACAGCAACCAATTGGCAGGTTATAGGCAAAATTGGTAGGATATAGGCAAAATGTTTTAAGAATTCCTCTTCTCTCTTAAGAATCTTTAAGACATGGATGCTTGCAAAGAATTCTTTAATTTTCAGCCCATCTACATATGAGTGATGCATAGAAGACATGCTTTACCTTTATCCTAGAAAAGAGTTTTATTTATTGCAGCTGGATATAGCAAAAGTCCTTGGAGAACCTTGATTTCTGTGAGACTTAGGTAGTTGAATATTCCTCTAGTCTTGAACTGGGGGTATAGTGTTCACTGGGAAGAGGAGTTTCAAGCAGTGATAACCTATGTGGGTCAGTAATGCTGAATTGTGAGAAGTTGCTCTGGGAGTTCTGACTACTGCATTGGGAGGGAGGGAGGCAGGGAGGAAGGGAAAAACTGGCTACAACTCCTGAAAACTTATCCTCATTCATGTTCCCTCAGAGGCCAGTTAAGCGGGCAAATATAAATCCCAGTTCCTACATGTTGTGGTTTAACCCCAGCCAGCAACCAAGCCCCAGGCAGCTGCTCACTCACTCCCCCACCAGCAGGATCAGTGAGAGAATTGGAAGGGTAAAAGCCAGAGGACTCATGGGTTGAGATAAAGACTGTTTAATAGGGAAAGCAAAGGCCACACACACAAATGAAGCAAAACAAGGGATTAATTCACTGCTACCCAGAGGCAGGAATTTCCAGGAAAGCAGGGCCCCAACACACATGGCAGTTACTTGGGAAGACAAACACCATCACTGTAATTGTCCCCACAGATTTATACACTGATCATGGTGTCATATGGTCTGGAATATCCCTTTGATCACTTTGGGTCACCTGCCGTGGCTGTGTCTCCTCCCAGCCTCCCTTGAACCCCCAGCTTCCTTGCCAGCAAGGAAGCATGAGATGTAGAAAAGGCTTTGTCTCTGTGTAAGCGCTAACAACATGCTCAGCACTCAGCCATGACAAAACCATCTCTGTATTATCAGCCCTGTGCTCAGCACAAATCCAAAACACAGCCCCATACCAGTCACGCAAAGAAAGGTAGCTCTACCCCAGTCAAAACCAGCACACTACAACAAGTACAGAACAGAGAATGCTAACTGTGAGTATTGCCTACCCATCCTGACTTCACGGTGATGCTGTTTACCCCTGCCTTTGCCCCCTGTGCTGAATAAACACATCAGCAAGGCAGGGGCAGAGAGAACCTCCTCACCTTTTACTGACACCAAATGACATGGAGCAAGAGGTTTTTGAGATAAATGTTTTTCATCTTATCTTTCCTTTATAACAAAGCATCTTTCTTTCAGTTACCCTAGAAATAACAGTAAAATAACTGATTTTTCTTTGTCTCACAAAAGTACAGTAGAAATGTAGGCAGAAATGATCCCCTTCTTCATGTGAACCTGATGCTTAAAGTTAAAACAATGTGAAATTTAGTGGAGAAATGATAATGTGAGCTTCCAGTGGCCTATGTAAACATAAAACAGCAACACTTACCTCATTAAAATGTGAAAGAGTACATCTTGTGTATTCACCATATATTTGGGGCATGACAAGTCAATCCTTGTTGTTGATTTCCTAGTTTTAAGTCCTTATTCTGAGAATAATTGTTTTCAAATATAATTATTGTAAGGTTGAGTCTTCACCTCAAAGTTCTCAACATTTTTTTGTCCTTTAGTAATTTGAACCAAAAATAAAGCAATTCAGGCATTGCTGGTTGGTGGGTTTTTTTATTTGTTTGGTTGGATGTTGTTGGTTTCTTTTTCCCCAGACTACATAAATGTAGCATTTATTACATTAAAAATATGTTGTAAATATAATGATAATATTACAGGCATGATCAATTTAAGGGGGAAAAATTATTTTAAAGAACTCTTCCATCTTTACCTCAGGGGCTGATGACATAGCTTAACTCTAGGGACTTCAAAAGGGGTAGGGAATGCAAAGCAGAGTGATAGAAGGACTGCAGCTATGCAAACTGAAAAGGATCTAATTGAATTACTAACAGATGGGAAATAATTAAATCATTTGTTATCACTTCACAATTAGTTAACTCACAAGTATATCTCAGACAATAAAAGGTTTTATCCAACATTCTGCTAAGGATTTAAAGTTTTTATCATCGAATCTTCTCTGGATGTGTTCTCTGGACGTGCTACTTCAGCTCAGCTTAATCAACATCTATCTTGTCAACATGAAATGATCCCTCTGGTTAATAAAAAAACTCCAGAAAAACAATACAAGTACAAACAAACTGCTTGAGTGTCATACACAGTCTGCTACTTTCACCTGACATTTAAAAATGTCTAGGTGATATGACTTAAATGTTTGAGGATCTCATGCAAACTATTATAACACAAAGGAACATGACTTTCAGATGAGGAAATGGTCTGCCTCTGGAATCATGACAGTCCATTTCAGCCAACTGCATCTATTATGATTTTTTATTCTCCTTTCTACATTGCCTAAAGGCTCAATTCACAAAAGAATTTGGGCACTGGACTGCTAAGCTGGCAGCTTGTCCCCATTAGACAACTAAATGTCTGGTGGATATGTCTCTGGGTCAGGCATTCAGGCTGGACAATACTGAGTAATGGCTTTTCATATTATGCGGGATGCAAAAGCCAGGACATAATTCTTCAGAGTTATAGTAGCTCTGAGGTTTTTTCAATGACACAATCATGGCTCCCTGATCCAGGGAGGCACCCAGTGTTGTGTAACATCCATAGGTGAGAATCTATGCATGAGGAAATGTTTGCAACAGACTCATCCCACCTGCAGAACATCCAGATTCATCTTTCTATGCCAGAAGGCATATAAACCTTCAGTGTGAATAATGAAAATGTGAATTTAGAGTTTTCTAGGCCTGGCAACTCTCAGAGTCATCTTTTGATAAAATTTGTTCTAATAGGTATATACTATTTTGCTATGGAAAGAGGACTACAGTCAGCCTGAGAGGTGAGATGTGTAGGTACAAAACTCCTGGGACAGAGAAGACACTTAAAACTGGCATCTTAATTATGAGTGTACGTCTTCTACCTCTTAGATGAAAGGGATCTAGTCAGCCCTCTGCTCAGAACTTCAGCAGTAGTAGATAAATTCAAAAGGAGTCACATAGGCACTTGAAAGATTAATTGGTCGTTGCAGAATCTCAAAATTGCTGAGGCTGCAAGGTATTTCTGGAGTCTGCCTAGCTCAAGACCCCTGCTCAAGCAGGTTCAGCTAGACTAAATTTCCCAGGATCATGCCCAGTTGAGTTTTGAGTACCTCCAAGGATGGAGACCCCCCCTTGTCTCTCAGAGCAATCTGTGCTAGTGGTCAGACACTCTAATGGTGACAAAGGGTTTTTTTATATTTAGATGTAATGCTGCAGATCACAATTTTTCTCTGAATATTTTACTATCTTAGATTTATGAAATTTCCCAAAACACTTCATAGGTTCTGGTCTCTTCAAATTATAATAATCTCTGAGTTAAAATTTTGTCTCTCATTTATATGAGCCAGAATTGCAACCACCTCTCCTTGTAGATAGGCTATAAACAATAACATGAACCATTTCTTTAGAAGTAACTTACTTCAATTTAATCATAGCAACTATATTAAATGTGAGTCTGACTAGATATATGCAAAAAAGGCTAATCTCAACTATGAAAAAAAAGGGTAAATTGCTAAAGCTTTGGAACAAAAGTAGTATGTTCCTTATACCATATTTCAGTCTTCTACATGGAAAAAATAGACCAAATGTATAATAAGCTAATTGTTGTTATTTAACCTTACCAAGACCCAAGGTTTAACTGTTTCTTTTAAACAGCTACAACTTGAAATCACAATTCTTTATGAAATCAGGGCAGGTGAAATTGAAGTCTCTGTTTTCAGATACACAGATTAATACTACTAAATAGATGCCCAAAGTCTAGGAGAAAACTTTAGGTCTTTCAGGCTATATTTAATTACAATTTTGACCAGACATTACTAGTACTGCTTAGTCCATATTCTTTTGAGCTTATTGTTATGAATCTAACTTTGAACTAGGATTATTTTGTTGGGACTATCTTCTGTTAAATAAGTACTGAGCAGAAAACAGCCAAGGACCAAGCATTGTGGCCCGCAGGAACAGAGCTGAAGTGGTTGTTTCTTGATGGGTATTGTCAAGGTTTGTAGCTGTGAGAGAGACAGAGGTTCAAGAAGGAAGGAAAAAAATATTCAGGGACACAATCTGAAAAAAGCATTGTGATGCAACCTTACAAATAAAGACATGCAAAAACTTTTGCATTAAGTAACAACTGAAAACATTTTGAAACTGGGGGAAAAAATACTCTTTCTTTGCCTGTTTTCCTGATGCAGATCAGTAAAACATTATATCTGGATGCAGTACATCAAAACAGCACTCAATTGCCAATTCCTCCAGATGGAGACGAAATACAGTAATGTAAAATGTAAGTGATTATGACAAAGAGTAGCTGCAGGCTATACTGTAAGAAAGGAAGCTTATTTGTGGATTGTCCAACAGAAATTCATTAAGTCAAATGACTTTTAGATTAGTCTGTATTTTAGTTTGGGGGTGGGGGATTTTGGTTGTTTTATAATTTGACAGCTGACTTCATGCATTAGTGGGATGTACACCAACATGGTTGTTTCAGATCTGTGACATCTACTGCAGAAGTTTCAAAGTAATCACTTGAAAATGCTATCGTAAATGAATTTCAGCTACAATTTTGAATTCACTGACCTCATGGGTTTTTGCAGAACATGAATAATATGGGAATACAAACAGGCCCTCCTGAAAACAGCTTTCTAATCTAGTTGTTTACAAATGTGCAGTTCTGGTTGTTTGTATTTCTCGGACCTCCTGGACCAGAGAATAGGAACATTAAAGTTCCTGGAAACTCACAAGTGGCCTGTCGTACATGCTCGCTGACCAAGACATAAAAGAGGAATATGAGTCAATACATTTTCCATTGATGAGAGCCAGAGGCAGCCATAGTTTGACATTTTATTAGTATGGACTGAAGGGTAGTCATGTACCACAAGCTATTATGCTCCCAATGGCAACAAAATCCAAGTCCAAAATACAGAGAAGTGAATGGTTCAATTTTAAAGATAACTGAAGTGTATCAGGAAATTGGAGTAAGAGGGTGAAACTACAGCCATATGAGAAAACATCTTTGCTGACCCCCAAAAGGCTTGTGTGTCTGAATAGACACCATAAAATATGAAAACATGGACCTTGTTTTCATATTAGGACTTCAGGGGAAACATCAAGCCAGCAGGCTTGGCTTCCATGGTCTTACCAAAAAGAAATATCATCTCAGAGACATTATCTTCACAAATAGACTCCTACTAAATACCCACCCAGGGGCTTCACCATGGTCATGAATTTGTATATTTTCATAATGTAAGGGAGGGAGTCTCTGGGAACAGAATAATTTAGATGAGATGCTTTTTCTTTTTCAGTTGCAAAGACTTTGCAAAAATTAAAGACAATTAGCACTTTGGGGAAAAAAAAACCGCTCATGAAAAATTTTGAAAGCAGTTTCCTTGATGAGAATCAATATTAGTGTGTGTGTTTGTGAATTAATTTTTTTCCAGTTTTAAACAACTCTACAAGTACTTCATTCACCTAAGCAAAAAATAATAAATTAATTCATACATGATTAATATTATTTTAATTAATTTTTCAACTCTATAAATAACAAAGGCTCTTTCATAAATTAATAAAAGATAAATCTCCATAGAAAGTTTTCACTTTCGTTTTTAGAGGGTTCAACTTTTTTTTTCTTTTGTAGGAGTTAAAAAGCTGAAAATCTTTTTAGAGTTCTTTCAACAGTAACACTCAAAACAATTTTTTAAACTACATCTCAGATCTGAAACTGTTATAATTAGGTTCATCTTCTGAATCTGAACTATCAAGATCCTTGCATTAAATTCTTCTAACTGGTAAAAGTTAAAAATTTAAAAAGGTATAATTGGAGATGGGAGTTCTTATAAAATTTCTTTGCATTGTGAACCTTGTTCCTACACCATCAAGCTTCTCATTAATCTAGTTTTCATAATTCCTGAGTCTGATCAATATTCAGAGGATCAAACTCCAAGTAAGACTCTGAATCTCAAACAAGGGAAACAAAGCAAAATACACTCCCTTCTCTCCTCCACAATAATAAAACTCAAAGGAAAAAAACTATTAATGTGGATGGCAGCTCAGAATTTTCTCTCATATTTTTAAATGGATCAAATGTTAAATCCCGTCTTCTTTTTTTTTTTTTAAAGCAATCTGTTTCAGATCCTAGAAAAAGTCACCCCACTAGAAAATGAAACTCATTGATAAATCATAGAATCATAGAATGGTTTGGGATGGAAGGGACCTTAAAGATCATCTAGTTCCAAACCTCCTGCCCTGGGCAGGGACAACTTCCACTAGACCAGTTTGCTCAGGGTCCCATCCAACCTGGCCTTAAGCACTTCCAGGGATAGGACATCCACAGCTTCTCTTCACTGGCAACCTGATCCAGTGCCTCGCCACCCTCACAGTAAAGAATGCTTTCCTAATACCTAACCTAAATCCACTCTCTGTCAGTTTAAAGCCTTTGCCCTTTTGTCTTATCACTATCACCTTGTAAAAAGTCACACTCCAGCTCTCTTGTAGGCCTCCTTTAAATACTGTAAGGCCACAATAAGGTCACTCTGGAGCCTTCTCTTCTTCACAAACTGGACAATTCCAATTCTCTCAGCCTTTCCTTATAGGAGAGGTGTTCCATCCTTCTAATCATTTTTGTGGCCCTGCTCTGAACTCGCTCCAACAAGTTCATGTCCTTCCTGTACTGGGGACCCTAGAGCTGGATGCAGCACTTCAGGTAAATCACCTGATACTTTTTCAAATATACTCTTAAACTCCCAATTCCATTTAAATTCCTTTTCAAGGAGCTGTAGTCGATAAATATAAAATAAAGGATGTGATTTTTTAAACCCCCATTTATCTAGTAGAGTGTGCATGTGATTTTAGTCTTCTTCCATTAATAAATGGCCTTTTCTTTGGATGATTTAACCTTATTAATCTTATATTTTTCTAAAATATTAAAGTAAAAAATTAGTTTTTAGTCCTTTTGTACAGATCACAAAGCACCGAGTAATTCTTAAACTTTAATTTTGGTTTTCATTTTGCTTCTAATCTTACAATTTTTTGTGATCATAGTGTTGGCCATATTGAGGATCAAATCAGTACACTGATGAGTAGTTTTTTGTTTGCTCTTCCCTCAAAATGTTCTCACTAAATAATCACAGTCTGTCATGCTGCCAGGCCCATGGAGAGTTTGAAGTACCACATCAACACATTATCCTGTTCCATGAAAAGGATAGGGGACCAAAACAGCATAATTATATTCATGTATGAAGGCTTTTCTCAGGGATGAAGTAGAGATCCTGCACACAGAAAATGTTCTGATCTTGTTAAAGAGCTCTTCGCTAAGAGAAAGTAATGGTTCACACAGCTTGTCTGTCCTAGTAGGACAGATGTTTGTTTATTCAAGGTAGCAAAAAAAATTTGCCTGTGAACAGATGAAGAGAAGATCTTAAAGATACACATACACACATGATAAAATGTTGAGCAGTAGGTGTTAGAGCAGAATAACATCAGACTCATCACTGTGAAAGCCTGGTATGGCTGCTAATTGCACAGAGGTGTTATGACTTTCTGAGGCATTTAGAAAAAAACTCACAAGAAGAGTGAAAGCAACACAGATGCCCTAGTGATCCGCTACGATGAAATGTTAAGGATTTGGAGAATAGCAATTTTATGGGTAAAAATTTATTTTTTAATCTTTTTGGCACAGCTTGAAAAAGTAGCCATACTTATGCTCTTTCAGAATCTCCACATAATGTCTGTGATTGGAAATTTTTCTTTCTTATTCAGCTACAGCTGTTGATTTAATACCATTTTATCTCTGTTTTCAAACTGTACTATTTCTGTATGTGAGGCCACCATGTATACAAAAGCTATGAATGATTAAGACTAATTACAACATAACAAAGTGGCAGGTTAACTATAGTGTTTAGATGTCTACAAAAGGATTTGGATGGCTTAGACAAAGATCACTCTTAGTAGGCACGTCTTTGGGTCCAGGTATCTCTGGCTTCAGATCTCCCTCTTGTTTCCCAAAGTAACACAAATCCAGAAAAAGCCGAAAGGAGACCAAGTTGTTGCTAAGCTTATAATTCAGCCTGTCAGATATTTCAACTGTTAAGACAGTGTTTAAAAGTGAAGCTGTACTCCTGCGTGATGTGATCCATTGGCTAAAGAGTGGCTGTGACATTTTGAAAAAGCCAGAAGAGGTAATTTTGACGCTAAGAGCTTTAAGATTGGAAGGTGGAAGGCAATAATAAAACTGAAGAAAGGATGAACCATTACAACCTGCATTGTTTGCCATTCAAGGAATGACCATAGATTCCATTTCTATTGAAAAATTTCTAGTTTTAGAACTTTCTTAAAAGCAGGATCAATTTTCCATTAAATGTGATCCATAGAACTACAGAGGTATTTCTTAGATTTCTTTTAGCTATACATTTATAAACATAAAAATGCTAGGGGCAAAGGGGAGGGGGAAATCCTGTCTTACTCATAATCTGTGTCAGAACAATCAGAATATAAAATTAACCATGGAGACACACAACAGTGCCATTTCTCTCATGTTTTTACCTCATTCTAAAAGAAAAAGAAGAAAAGGAAAAAAAACAAACCAAAAACAGGACCTTTATTATTGCTTTTAGGAATATTCTTGGGTACTACCATATTGTGAATGCAATGTCTACATCATCATTTCATCATTCATCTTCCTAGTAGGCTATGATCATGACTTGGAAGGGAAGGGAAGGGAAGGGAAGGGAAGGGAAGGGGGGTTTGCTTTGCTCCTTGTCCCCAAAGCCTGAGGACACCACTCCAGATGAGCAGGGAGGTCGCTGCTGGTGCTACTTTGGGGTGGTTTGAGCTTGGGGGGGTCTCTGGGTTTTTTCTTTTGTTTTATNGAAGGGAAGGGAAGGGGGTTTCACTTTAATCAGAGAATTTTATCTATGCAAGCAAGACTAACACATTGGCCTTTGCAGGAATGAGAAGAATTCTCGATTCATTCATGTCCTTTTTACAGGGATTCAGTTCTAAACTATAGAGTCCAGTGCAGCAAAATTATCTGGCAACACAGAATGGTCTTGCTATCTATATGTTGCTGTTTTTCTCACAAAGTATAAGAATCATGTCTAGAAATGACCAGGCCTTATTTTTATTCCCCCAGAAATAAGGTAAATTTAATTTCTATCTTTGTGTGTGTGATGCAAATCCTTGTGTGTGAACTGCTCCAGTAGAAATATTTTTAAAAGTATTTAAAACTCTTTTTGCAAATATCTTATTCATTATTTTCTAGATAGTTCTACATTAACACTGCGTTATGGTTAAAAACAAAACAAAACAACAAACCTCTGCAACCCTAAACTCATTGAAAACCCAAACTTTTCCTATTGTGAGTTATAAATGTATAATGTGTTCACTAAAGCATGGGCAGACTGAAACATTCTCTGAACACATCCCTATTTCATCTCCCAAGGTTAAAAAGAACTGAGAAGTATGAGGTATGTGGAAATCAGATCTTAAACACTGTAGAGGAAATATTCCCATGCTCAGCTTGGGTAAATTGTTTTTATGAATCTCTCTTCTGTCTACAGCTGTCAGGTAAAGCACAAGAGGCTTCCTTGAATTACAACAGTGTGAAACCATTTTCAGTGGTGGGAAGGAGAACAGCCCAAAATAATCTGAAACCACCACTAAGACTTCTTAATTGAGACTGCCTGCGATGAACAGCTGCACTCCTACAGCTAAGAGTGCACTTCAGAGAGGAGACAGCCCCCTGTTAGCTAGAAGTGCTGGAAAAGATTTATTCAGAAATTATGATTATTTTTATCTTTTCTCTGCCTCAGTCTTCTCATATATCATTCTATATCCCATGTGCCTTCCAGTTCTTGTGACACAGATTGGTGCTGGCATTCCTCAATTCCTACACATTACCAAAACAAACATGCCCACTCCACTTGCAGGTCACAAATTGTACAACTATGTTTCCTTGAAGGAGAAAAAAACATATGAAGTTCCCTTCCTCTTTCTAGTTAATTTAATAAGAACAAAAATAAATCTATACCTTGATTTTAAAAATAAGTTTGTTGGACAGTACTAACAAATGGTGCTATCTCTGTTTTACTGTACTTTGTGCTGGCTGGAGGCAGGAAATAAGAGCAACCTGTGTTGTACAGAAAGCCTGAGTCCTTCATCAATACAGCAGCATATTTCCATGGCCTCTCAGTATGAGAAAAATCAGGTAATCAATTATTGACTTGGCTTGGCTTGTTGCAAGAACAATTAAGATATTAATGAAAAATTGCTATGTACTGGTCAAAAATTGTAGAAGTTTTTTGCAAACTGAATAACAGAAATCATTTTTAAAATAATAAAACTGTCTCACACAGACTCACAAAAAAACCACGTCAGAGCTAAGGGGAATATGTTAGTCAAAGAATAACAAAATGGATGGTGATCGTACTCTGCCTTTAAGTCCTTCTCTATGTGTACTGAAGCATTGGGAGTCATAATCTTTCAGCTGGAAGGGGGATTGTCCTTTTAATTATGTTTCTAAAACAGAATAAACATGAGATTAAAAATATGCTCTTGGAAATGACAATGTGGTAAAATGCAATATTCTATGAAAATTGCTCTATTAACTCCTTTGTTAACAAGCTGCTTCTGATACTTCATTTAAAATCAACAAACCCTATGGCTGTCACTAAAACTGCAGACAGAAAACTAGAGTTGTCATGCTATAGGATAAAATGTCAGGTTGCCTAAGAGATTCCTTAAAAAGAGTTTTCAAAAAAGGATAATTAAAAAAAAGCTACTTGAGTTTAAGTTATTTACTTCTCAGAAAGTCTGAATTCAGACCCAGTTAACTGTATTCTGTTGGCTGTCAGAATTGTAACAACTTTTAAAGAACAGAGCTTAAGACATTGTTGTGGTCAAGCATTAGCATGAAAAACAGGAAAGATGAGTTGAAAAAGGACTTTGTATCATGGAAGAGAAAGTCGAGGTGGAAGGAAAGATCAGAAATGTGTCAAAAGGGTCTACGATAAAATTCTACCTACATATTTCATACCAGATAAAAGGCACTGAAAATTCTCCAAAGAAGGTATTAACTCACAAATACAAAACACACTTTTAAGTGTTCTGTCACAAAAGCTTGCAGCCTAAAGCATGTAGTTCAGCTACTGAAATGTGAAGTCCTTGTGCTGATATAGAAATGCATATAACAAAAAGGTTTTGGACAACTTTTTTAATGGACCAAGGGTTCTTCATTTTGTATAGGTCTAGTCTCACTCATTTTTGCTCAGTTCCTTCCATATCCAGAGGAAACATCAACTGTGTTCTCCCTCAGGAAAAATGCTGGTTGATACTGGTATTCATGACTTTATTCTTGTTCCAGTGAGGACTTGCCTGAACAATCATGTCCCCCATGACAGACCATGATCCCCACAGATGTCAGTGGAGATTTAAAATATTAAAATTAACATTTATTTCCTGTTCCTTCATCAAGATGATTACATCAGAGAACCAATTAATTTTAACCATCCTTTTTCTCCACTAGCAAAGAAGGGACCTCCAGAAGATGTTAATGGGGCTCATCCACTCTCTTTTTAGCATACTTTTTGCTCTAGACCTCTAGTGAACTATTCTTTTTTACCTTGTGACACAGAGTTGTGATAATAATGGTCTTGACAGCAGAGATCATAGTCCAGAGGTGTCCTGCTTCATATTCACACAAATTGTAAGACTTTTGCATAGACTGAGAGATGCAGAGCACTGACTGCAGGTTAGAGTAGTCTCAGAGGTCTCAAACAAGGAGTTAGAGGGTGATCTTCCCAACTCCTCCCCAGTGTTCATAGCATTATGTCCTCTTCGAAATCCTAAGGGATGCTAGTCTTTTCTTAACAGGTAATGTATGGCCATCTGCTCATTTCAGTTTGCTGCATTTTTGTAATGCATAATCTCAGCATCACAGGGGACAGTTGGGCTGTATTCTTGATGAAAATTTCAATTTTCATGTAGTCATTTGTGAGAAAAACACTACATCATGTATATGCCTTGAATAAAATTAAATTTGGTATCTACAAACTGCACTTAAAATATTCACCAGATATTAATAATCTATGTGAATATATTCAATTCATTCTATGTCAAATAATATTACCTTGTCTCAGAAATTATGCCTGGATACAGACAGTAGAAAGTGCTGAAATTTCAACATTGGCAAAAATATATTGCTCCCAACTGAGGCATTGTAGTCTGGGCCCAAACTGATGCACAAGCACAACTCCCAGGTAATGCTTATATCTGTATCCTGAGCTGTTCTTGCACAGAACTGGAGATGAAACTGCTGTGTGTGTTCTTCCTTTTAACTCCAAATAGCGTTAGATAGAATGCAATTACACAAATCCAATGTGGACACACAGTCTCAAAATATATATCTATTTATGAATAAATTGCTCACACTGAAGGACTCCATATATTTTACTTTGATTTGTTTCTGGTTTGTCTGAATAATTAGTTAAGCTTCTTTTCATTACAATTTTCTCACATGAACCATTTTATTTCTTCTCAAAATGTTTTTATATGGGAAATATATTTCACTGCCTTTCTAATTTAATTCCCCAGGCACTGCACTCTTTCTAAGTAATTTCTTATATTTCTTCTTTCACAGACTAAAAGACTTTGCCTGAACATGTTTTTCATCATTGTTGTTTCTTGTTTTCTTGGCTCAAAGTATTAGATCCTAGGCAGAGCCAACTAGAAATGGTTTGGACAAAAGTTTGGAAGGGAGTAGTGGGTCACAGCAAAGAAAGAGCAGACAAATTATAAGGAAAATAATTTCTCACAAAGTTATATATGTATATGCATATATAAAATTTATATATGTAAATGCATATATAAAATTTATTAGAGGTATTAAAGGCATACACTTGTTACTGGTTAAAAATCATCCCCACAAATAAATGAATACTCTAAATTAAATAGGTTTAAAGTCTGTTATATTAACTAACTAACAAAGTGGGGACCTGTGGGAAGTTGCTTTACCTGAATTTCAAAACGACGAATGGAAAGCTGTGACAATAAGAACCCAGCCGTCCTCCTAAGAAGTGTTATGTTAGTTTTTGCAGAGTTTTATTTCAGATATACAAGGACTTAGGAGGTTTAAAATCACCATCTGTAGTGGAAAATTTTTTATCCATGAGAAAAATGCCCTTCAAAGCTCTGGAGGCCACCCAGAAAAATAACATCTGGAAAACAGAAGTAGTTCTCCCATTTAGTTCTGAGCTCATCAGTTTCATCTTTGTCAATACATGACCTCATTCCTGAGTGAAATACTTGAAGTGTATTGCTTCCCACCTAGTTTCTTTATCACAAGCTTCCTCATCAGGGTCTAGTGATAAGCACTAAAGAAAAAGCAACTTCTATAACTTAGCACCACTTTCCATCTTTACCATGTGATAAGCACAAATGGGGTAGTTATATGGGACTATACAACTATATAGCCACATAATACATGAGTACAAACCTACTTTAAAGCAAAAGCAAGGCTATTCTTTCATTATTATCTAGCATTTGAGGTTGTTAAAGGTAGTGATACCTCAGATACCTCCTGGCCATCCTCTTTTGTGTGGCCTGTTTCTCAAGCCATTAAGCCGCTGCCCAATGTCCTTGGCTTCTGTCCTTGGTTTCCCGTGCTACTTCTGACAAATTTTTGCAATCTTGCCCAGGAGAAGACAAGTGTGGATATCTAATCTGAGATATACACTAGTGCAATGCTCCAACGCAGAGGCTGAATTTAGGTTGAAGTTCTGACACAGAGGGTGAACATAAACCCAGATTCTGCTTTTTGTCTCTTCACTGAGAGCTCTGAGTGTCTGTTCAATCACTGTTATCACTGATGTTACCATGACTCTTTCAGAGAAAAGGGAAATGAAAAACTGCTAGATACCATAAGGACAAGAGACTGACCTGAAATATTGTTCCAGTTTTTATGAAAATCACAAAAATTTAGAGAAAAAAACAAGACAGCACAATTCCAGGCAAGAGTACGGAACTCTCCTTCTTATCCATGAAGAATATTTTGCCTCAGAGGGAGCTGGCATCTATTCGGAAGAGGTAGAAGTGCAAAATCAAACTGGACATAGACCACACCCATACATTATTTTGGCTGAAGAGCCTGCTAGTGCATTTGCTACCCAAATCCCTTTGGAGGTGCTGATTGTCAGCACAAAAAATCTGGGCTTTGATATACTCATGGCCTTCCTAATTTTAGGTCATGCAAAACTAAACTTTGCCTATGTTGTTCAGAAGACTAGAGCAGGCTCTTTTAGCCAGTGTTCCTTTTTCTAGCTACTATTTGTTGTGATGTAACATTAGTTTCTCTTTATTCCATTGAAAAATATTGCATTTCTTGCACCTATCTGTATCTCTCTTCACCAAGGGAAATAAACACCTGATCAGGAATTTAACTTTGGTTCTCCAGAAGGCTGAGTGGGAAATCCCAAGATGTAATCTTTGGGCCTCTGAGTAGCTTTCTCCCATGCCCTGTAGAGCAATCATGCTTTACAACTGTTACACTGCTATTCCTGCTTCACTGACACTCTACTAACTTTATGATTGAAAAGGCTGATCTTAGTGTGAGATTGGATTTTTGCCTTGTGTGTGTATGAATTGTTGCTGGCAGACCTCCCCTAACTGAGGAAATTTACAAACATCCAATAAACCAGTCCTGAATACTTATCCAAGTAACTCACTCCATTGCTGTCTTCCTACCTTTATCATGAACAGATATATTTTCCTTCTCCAAGTCAAAGAGAGATTTTCATGGCAGCAGTAAGATCTAAACCAGATTTAGCTAATTGCAGTAATTGGTGATCTGGAGGTGGGTTTTTTTGGCGGGTTTTATTTTGTTTTGTTTTGGGTTTTTTCCCCCACTGCTTTATTTTTGTCTACTTTTGGATGACCTGTGTGATGCTATTTTTACTTTGGTGGTGTGATGCTGTCTGGAGGCCAGGGGAGATAACATGTAACAATAGGTTCATGAGTTAAGGGCAGAGAGAAATCATTCACTGATTACCATCACAGGCAAAACACTTGGCAAAATTAGTTGAACTTCGTACCGATCAAAATCAGAGCGCCACAGTGAGAAGTAAAGTAAATCTTAAAAACACCTTTCCCCTACTCCTCCCTCCTTCCCAGGTTCTACCTCCTCTCACCCAGTAGTGTGTTGCCTTAAGGAAGGGGGAAAAAACCTTTCCAAGACAACTTTATATGGGTAAAGCAGAGAAGAGTTCTTTTACTGATAGGGTTTCGGGGTACAGAATATAAAGGAGTATAAAAGAGTATAAAAAGTATAAAAGAGTACAACACGTGTTGATAAGTAACAGATAGAAAAGACTGGTGCTAGGATGAACTCATGGCCTCAGGAATACCATGTGAGCTCTTTTCCAAGCACCACCGCTTCAAAACATGCAGAGTAAATTAATCCGAAAGGCGTCCCTTTCATTTAATTCCCGGCTATTTCCAGCCAAATCCCCTGAGCCACTCTGCTATGTTTTACCGAAGCCACCAAGGGACAACCCGTCCCTCCCAGGTGAAAAACCCTTTCACCAAACAGGCTGGGAACATGACTCTTGCAACATCTGGGCCCAAGTCTTTTTACTTCCCAACCCACAATAAACCAGGGAGAAACTTCCTTTTGCAGCTGCATCCC
>WBMV01006439.1:176068-303632 GCA_013396655.1 Campylorhamphus procurvoides
GGTGCAGTGTTCCAGCTATTATCTGACCCTTAAGACAGCTAACACAGGGTCAGAGGTTGTTAGCTACGCTATATGTGAGAAGTATACAAGTATAAAAATCTACAAATTCATGAAAACCCTACAGCAACAGTGCGAGATGGCAAATGAGTGTTATTTGTGCCACTGCTTCCTCCTTAGGGAGAGGAGTCCTTCCCCTGCTCCAGAATAGGGTCTTTCCCACAGGAAACAGTCATCCATGAAATTCTCCAGTGTGAGTCCTTCCCATGGGCTGCAGTTCTTCATGAGCTTCTCCAGCATAGGTCCCTTTCCATGGGGTGCAGTACTTCAGAAACAGACTACACCACCTTGGTGGGTGTCCACCTGCTCCAGTATGGGTCCCCTCAGTGAGCTGCAGGATGGATCTCTGTGCCCCCATGGACCTCTGTGGACTGCAGGGGAACAGGTCCCTCACCACAGTCTTCACCATGGGCTGCAGGGTAATCTCTGCTCTGCTACCTGAAGCACCTCCTCCCCCTCCTTCCTCTGTCTGCAGAGTTGTTCCCCTCACATAGTCTCTCTTTGCTCTTCTCTGGTCACAACTACTTCTGCACAATAACTTGGGGTTTGGGTTTTATCTCACTTCTTAAACACGTTACCCAAGAGGTGTTACCACCTATCACTGACTGTCTTGAAGTTGGCCAGTGGTGGGTCCTTCTTGGAGCCATCTGTCATTAACTCTGTCAGACACGGGGGAAGCTTCTAGCAGCCTCTGACAGAACCCAGCCTTCTAGTTCCACCTCTCCCCCCATCATGACTAAAGGCTTGGCACACTAACACAATATACTTACAGATACTAAGAAACTAAATCTTACCTCTCTCCATTTCACTGAAGGCAGAAACAAATACTAGGAATCTGGGGACTACATTTGTTGTGTTTCTTACAGTACACATTAATCCTTTGATAGTTCTTTTTTTCCTTCTTTATTTTATAAAATGACAGCCATGGCTTTGGTGGGAATGCATTCGAAAAGAATCCCTATAAAATGCCAGAGTGAAAATAATGAGAAAAACTTTTCAAACACTTCTAAGGAACTGTCTTCTTTTGGACAACACTTGCTGTCAGTTATGCTGCATCATTTATGCTGAATCACTGGGTGCATTACTGTGCCAAAAGGAGGCAACTTTCTGTCATTTCAAAGGAGCTTGTTGTTTGGATGCTGGTATGCCAGCTGCCTACACACTTAGCCAATATAAAAATCAGATGTGCTCCATGATTAAAGGAGGTGATCTTCGAAAATGTCAATTATACGGTTCTATTAAAGTGAACAGTTGGCAATCTGAAAGCATAATATTAAAAAATAATATTACCCTAATCTTCTCTGGAAAATGGGCCATAATATGCAGTCAAACAAATATGTCAAAACCTATTAAGATTGGACTTATTTACAGTACTTAGTGTCTGGAGTCTCAAACTAAAGGAGAAACCTAGAAAATTGATTATCATTTAGGGTCATAGTAAAATTTCATTCTGTTTGCAATGTCCACCTTATAGCTTCTGCATTGGGGAAATCATTGACATTTCCAAAAGCTACATGCATTCCTTCACAAAACATTTATTGACTTGCAATATTCCTCAAATCCCACGGGTTGTAAGCGTTTGGGGGTTTTTTCCCTGTTAAGTCCTGGATAAGGACTGAATTAAAATGCTGAGTTGCAAACATTCTAAATAGTCATAAGTAGAGGTGATATTTTGAGAGAAATCTGATTGATATTGAGATGTCCTTCGTAAGCTAATGTCGGTCTTCCTGGTCACATCTATCTTTCCAGCAGCATAATGCAGCCTGATCACATCCCTGTTGAAATGGAAGGTAAGGCTCCCATTTACCTCAGCGTTACAGAATCAAGTCTCTGAAGAACTCCAACTAGAAAAACAGAAAAGCCAGAAATCTGCTATAGTCATGATTGACACAGGTGTTTATCTGTGTCCCTACCCACAGGGCCCCTAAAATAAAAGGCAAGATATGATATAATACCAGGCTACAACAAAAATATATAATTCTTCAAAAATAGGATATCTTGCATAATTTATGAAATGGCAAAGTGTTCTCCATATTCCTTTCAGTTTTAGCAAGGTGACACGGTCCTATCACATTTCTATCAGATCTGGATTTGTTATCAACAAAACAATAGCTTTGATAGCTTGCTCCTACTAGTCTGAAATCAAAGCATCATGCCCTGAAATTATCAAAGGGCTCTCCTGAAGTTGCTGAGGACCCAAGCAGCTGTTTGAGGTTTGAGAACAGGTTTGAGTAGTGGTCCCATGTGAACCTCATGAAGTTCAACAGGGCCAAGTGCAAGGTCCTGTACTGGGGTCAGGGCAATCCTCAGTATCAGTACAGACTGAGGGATGGGTTGAAAGCAGCAGCCCTGATGAGAAGATTTAAGGGTGCTGGTGGATGAAAAAATGACCATGACTCAGCAATATGCACTTTCAGCCCAGAAAGCCTACTGTATTCTGGACTGTATCAAAAGCAGGATGGCCAGTGGATTGAGGGAGGTGACCCTTCCCCTCTCCTCCACTCTTGTGAGACTCCCAACACAGGAAGGACAAGTACCTGCTTGAGCAAGTCCAGCAGAGGGACACAATAATCAGAGGCTGAAGCACCTTTCCTATGTAGACAAGCTGAGAGTTGGGATTGTACATCCCAGAGATAGGACAAGGGGGTAATGATCTTAACGTCAAAGAGAGTTGATTTGAATTAGATATAAGGAAAAATTTTTTTAAATTTTTTTTTCTTTTTTTTTTTTACAGTGTGGGTGATGAGGCACTGGAACATGTAGCCCAGGGAAAAGGAAGATGTTCCATCCCTGGAAACAGTCATAATGAGGTTGGATGGGCAGCAACCTGATTTAGTTGATGTCCCTACTTATGGCAGGGGAGTAGAACTAGGTCACCTTTTAAGCACCCATATTCTTCTATGATTCTATGGTAAGTAAAATAAAACCACAGAGATAAAAGTGTTGGCTTAAGAAATAGTCAATGGCTGAAGGTCTCCAGAGAGAAACATACAGAAATGGTTATGAAAACCTGAGAATAAAAATCAAGGGAGAGCTCAGAAATGCTGATACAGTAAGGTAAGAGATCTGTCCAAATGCCATGGTAACTGACACTTCCCACCCAGCTGATGAGTGCCTGATGCGTGGCCAGCAAAAATTCATCAGGAGTCTGTCTTATAAGTGCTAAGAATATCAGTGAGAAGCCTATGACTACAGTCCAGCTGTTTGCTGTATATGGTAGCCAGTAAATAAGACCATTTTATGTACTCATGAATTATGTATTAACCTCTTTGCAAATGTTTACATATTGTAAAATGCCCAGTAGACCCAGAAAAGTCTTGTTGGGCTGTAATACTTGTTACTTCTATGTAAATGTTTTAAATACATGAGAAGTCTAAAAAGGCATGAGGTGCCCATGAATAGGAAACTAAATTAAGACATGAACTTCTACAGTTACCACAGAGATTAATAGTATTTTGTAACACTATAGATATAAAATAAAACGAAGCTTTGGTCATGAATCAGTATGAGGTATCTCTCAAAATCTTTAACCAGGGTCAGGCATCCTTATCAGAAAGAAATTTTATTTTTTTATACTTGAGATTAATTTGATTATTAGTTTTTAATGAAATAATTAGCAGCCTGTGCAGGCTTTGGGATATGAGTGCAGTTAGACGCTATCTCATTTTGTCAGTATTTAAACTGATCAGAGACGTACCATGTTTGACCCAGGAGCCATGGCAATGAGATCTCCCCTCAGTCTCCTCTTCTCCAGGCTGAACAGACCAAGTGACTCAGCCATTCCTCATACAGCTTTCCTTCCAGACTGTGAGAAGGGACACACTTCTCCTTATGCCAATCTCTGTAGACATATCCTATATACAATATGAATAAATACCATGCATTATAGAATACGGAAAACAGAGATGGTGGGATTTTCCTCTTTTTGTCATCTGAGACCCTGAAAAAATACCCCAGAAACAAAGCAGAAGCCAACAAATAAAGGACACTTGCTAATTCTCTGCTGTCTGCCTCCAGAGATGTTTTACATCATACCTGTTGTGAGTTTCATACGTACCTATACAAAACAGCTGAAACACTGTAATAACTATTTAGAGGCATAGGGACCTGCCCCAGAGAACTCTGTTGAGCGTCACAATCAGATAAATAGTCTCATGCAAGCCACTAGCTATATGCTCATTAGGCTGGACTTCTGTCTTCCAGGACATCAATAAATACATTATAAAAGTAAAAATTCACTATGCTCTGTGCCACTGAAAGACAATAAATAAATAATTGCATAGAAGTTTTTTCTGCATGTTATTTTAGCTTTTCCTACTCTATGGCATCTGTATGTGGACTAGAACTGAGAGGGGAAAAAAGAAAACAAAGTGACTAAAATTTAAGAATTTGTGGTATTAATGTTTTATTTTATTTTGCATTCAATAATACAATGTTTTTGAAATATTTCTTTTTCTAACGTTCTATTAAAAACAATGATTTTGTCTGACAACAATAACAGTTGAAAATCCATAGTGCAAAATAATAATAAAAATTTATCAATCAACCCTTGTCAGCAGAACAAACCCCAAAGGCCAGATGATGAACAGGTTATGAAAACATTTCACACTCACACTCATGCCTTTATATAATATGAGTTACAGAATGGAATCTGAAGTGATTTGCTTCATATCCTTTACTTATAGCTACTTCCTGTCACCGATAAGAGACAGAAATATCAGTTGTTTGTGACAGTATAATTTCACCTCCAGACACCATATTTTGAATTATTGGAAGAAAAGAATTTTTGTAGTATTTTTCTCCTTTAAGTTATTGTTGTAGTTCACTATCTATGAAATGAGTTGTCTTATTGATATAGGTGCAAATCAAAGTATTAACATGAAAAAGGCTCTGCTTTTGGTGTGTCTGGATGCAGTCTGCTGTTGTTAAACCTTTTAATAATTAAATACAAGGGGCTATACTAAAATAATATTTAGGTGATTGATTTAAAAAAAAACCAAGAAGTGAAACAATAAAGACATGAGCACAGACTTTTCCTTACCTAATATTATTGCTTATTCACGAGCTCTCAGAAGAATGAATGACTGATTAGTGCATTATATTAGTAGGATGGATTATAGAAGGGAAGTTCCATGGACATATAATTTCTTTCTATTTCCCTGCATACTGTCTGGTTTTGTTGTGTTCTGTTTTCATTTTTATTATCTGATATGAAGACTCAAATTTGGGAACAGGTATATGCATCTACTCACACCTGAATGCGCATGCATTATTATAGACAATCACACATTAGTACTCAGCCTATGCTGGTTGTACTTCTACTTCTTAAAGAACTCCGGTCTTTTGTATGAACCTTCTGACTCCCAAAGGGAATTCAGAAGCCTGCTGTTAGTCTGCATGGGAAGTCTACACGTGTCTGTGGGACAGTATTTAGTCAGACTTTTAGAAAGGCTCTCAGGGAAAATTTTGGAAATGATGATGTAAAGTAGTCAACCAAATGATGGAGAGTAGTCTGATTACACCAGCTCCATTGGCTGTGGAAGACCACTCGGAAGGGATAAACACAGACATCTGGCTCTTGCTCCTCTCTTTTGGACTGTATCTTCAGAAAGGGGCATCTGTAAAAAATGGTTTTAGTGAGCTCTGAATGGTATTGATCGTAGAAATACTTTGTGGTAGGTCAGAGTGCTGATGTGTAGAAATGAGAAATTCTTGCCTTGCTGGAAAAGAGATCTTGTCCTTTGGCCTACAACACAGGTACTTGTTATAACCTGGTATTTCTTCTGATAAAGAAAAAATAAACTATTGTTTGGATGTTGACACTTTAGGAGGGATTCCAGGAGTTATATCCCCTCAGGAGAGCTGATGTGTTATGACACACTGACAGAAAAGTCCAGCAAAACACAGGTTTTGCAGAATTTGGACTCTGACCACAGAACTAGTACTTTTTATCTTTTTTTTCTTCTTGAGCTGTCCCTGCAGAGTTGATAAATGTACAAGTCTGGAGAGTAATCCAGACAAAAACAACACTATATGGGCTGGATGTTTAATCCAAGTTGCTGACTGAAGTTGCAATAAAATGCTTACAACCCTCTGCAATTGTGTACTTCTTAAAAATAGCTTGGGCTAGCTGTCAGATATTTACTAGGTATTCCTCAGTAAGCCTGCAGATCTCTCCAAACAACTTAAAACCTTTTTAATGTTAACTTATTTTTCAAAGTCAGCACTCCTGTGCTTTGCAAAAACACTCTTTTCTTCAGTGTTAAGTTTACTTGCTTTTTACTTATAAAAATTTTAAGTTTTTTGGTTTACTGAAACATATTTTAGTACTTCCATCACCTTTTCAATTGCATACTATATCACTATGAGGGAGATGAGGATTATTCGATTGATACCTCATTATCATTAACAGCAATTATCAGGATACTGTTTGCTGATCATGATTTTTTTTCTGATAGTAACTGAGATCAGATTTACAGTTGTCTCAAAATATTTGAAACTTTAGTCAAAGAACAAGCACGTGTTAAAATTTAATGCTCTCAGCAATTAGAAATATCAGCATTGCTTACTTTCCCAGATAAATTCAGGATAATAAGAAATGTATTATTAAGGCTGTTCTATAGCTATCCTATGGAACTCAGCACCATATAGGAGAGCTGGTAAATGACTTTAAGGTATTTCCCCGCATAACAGGAAAACCTAAAGTGGAACCAACAGGAATTAGAAGTTTTCAAAATATTATTAAATACCTAAATGCTATCTTAATCAATAATTTTTAAGAATTATAGCCTTGTAAGATCTTTGTAACTGAGATGAGTAGAGAACAAAGCTATAAAGATGATTTTGATCCTGTTTTCTTACCTTATTAGAATAATTCTCTGATAAAACTAGTGGGTGGCCCACTAGCAGCTGGGTGAACCACAGAGGTCAGAATTTCAATTCAGTTTGCGTATGCACACAAGACTTGGGATGTAGGCACCGAACTTCAGATAAATATTTTTAAAAATAAGCCTGAAAAAACAGTTTGGAAAATCTATGAGTTAAAGTTTTCTCTTGTGATTTCAGGGCCTTTCTGTTTCTTTTAAAATGAGAGCTTCTCCCAAAATATTTTGTCACTTTTAATACTATCAGAAAGAAGACTAGGAAATATGGGAATATGCAAAGTTGAAAGTAAGTGGGAAGCAAGAGTGGTCAAAACACTTTTAAACCATACTAAGGTTTGGAGTCTGTTCAAGTTTGAAGTTTTAATAGAATCGTCCCTTTCTTTATCTGGTTGGTGAGCCCCTATCTCTATTAATGGGAACTGCATTCAGTATGCCCCTGGTATGACCTTCATAAGGATCACCTATAAATAACATCATTTACCAGCTGGCTATTGCAATAGTTGTGCTTATACAATTTGATCTAGTTTTCACCACAATGTACTGCCAAGACAAATGCAAGCTGTTGTTTAATGGCAGGTCTATCGGGTTAGTACAGCTTTCAGTGATCTTTCTTACAATTTAGCATTTCTGATGCAGAATATTTTCCCTACAGGGATTCTCTTATACATTCTTTGAATTAGGTTGTACCCTACTTCTAATCTCTTCACATCCCCACCAAAAAGTTGGAGGAATTAAGAAAAAAAGCTCAAAAATATCAAAGCAATAGAGGGAACAGCCTATTGGAATGGAATGGCAAAAATATTTCTTTCCTACTAATATAAATTCTGACTAGAAGCTGTTGTCATTAATGTTGGGTTTTGTAAAGTTGTCACTCTGTGCAGCCTCCATATAAGAGTATACTTTTGAGAAACAAGACACTTGAGGTGAACACCATGAAGAAGTTCCTGGGCACTGAATTATTATAACTGTGGTCTAACAGAATCTTTATTTGATTTTCTGTACAATCTACATAGCATGTACATCCACCTATGCATCTACTTAGCATCCCTAACTTATAAATGTTCTTGGTGTATAGGTCTCCTGTAGCACATGATTTTCAACCTCTCTCTCTGGTTTTACTTTCTGTTATAGAGGGAAGACTCCCTAAAATCATATTGGCAGTCCTGGGATATTGACTGGATTTTCAGACTGGAGAAATGTTAGCAACCTAGAGCTGAGGTTAAATACTGGCAATGTTGCTCTTTGATCCAAGGGTTGCTTGCCAAGTCAGGAATGGAAATGAGATCTTTCTTATGTACACCAGAGAAAAGAGGTGCTATATATAGGAGAACAGGTAGGGAGGGGGATGTAGGGAAAGAGGCTAAATAGAGCCAAATGTGTGCATCTGTCTCCCAGCTCAGGCGCCACTTAAAGCTGCCTGAAAAGAGAGACCTGCGTGGTTCAATTCTGTTATTAGGTGGAAAGAGCAAAGAGGCAGCTTCATGGGGTTTCTGCAGAGGACTGTTCTGGTCTTTGTCAGCAGAGGTTTATGGATCAACATAACTCTCCTTTATCAATGGCTTGCTGGCATGTGCATTTGACAAGGGGGTAAAAATATTATTTTTGGTGAAAAAAATAAGTTTTGAGGAAAAAGTAGGTTGAAGCAACATGAAGAGAAATAAGGAAGGGGAGTAGAAATCTCCTCAAAGCTATGTTGTGGTAAGGACAGAAAAGAGACAAGAAAATGAAGATGAAAGTCCAAGACCTCATTTCTTGACATGTAGGACAATTTGACTTCCCTGTCTGCATGGAGAGCATATGAAACTATGCACAAGTACTAACAAAACAACACAGTCAGGTTTAACTTAAGATTTACCATGTGCTACGCAAAAAGCATGACTTTTAAAATCAGATCATTAAAAATAAAAAAATAAAAAATCTATCATGCTTAGAGCTTTTCAAAATAAGATGGACTACTTACTTAGTAAACCTGAAAACATACAATGGGCGATATAAAATGCATACAAAATTAAATCAAGCAGGTACATTCATCACTGACAATAGAATAAATGGACCCATGCACCAAACATTTATTTTAATGACCTAAGGCAGCATAAGGATAATGACATAAGATAAAGAACACTGTGAAAACTTTTTGTATTTTTTTTCTGTAGCTTGTAGCACAAGGGCAAATAGGAGCTGGAGTATAGTAGCACTTAACTTGACACTTTTTTGACTGTGATGGAGGACTAGGGTAGGAGAATGGTTATCCTCTTAAGAGGTTAATCACAAATCCATTTATTTTGGGTGGCCAGTCTGGTTTTACTGCATCAGTTTTGGCGGTATGAAATGTTGTTTTGATTTTAGCTTTTCAGTACCCTCCTTTATATGACACAGTCAGTATAAAAAAAATTCCAAAATATTGAATTGAAAAGTCATTCCAAATTATGAAATGTTTAACACAAAAACTGTTGAGACAGGTCACTGTGTTGTGATTTTAAAATCTTCTAAAAACAAAGTTTAGTAAAATCAGCATACAGCATATTTTGATGCAGCTCTGTGTTCCAATAAGGACTTTTCTACTGAAAATTACCCAAGGATCGCTAGGCATCAGCCTGAGTGAGAGTCTGATTCTCCAGAACTACATTTTCTTTAGAAGCGCTGCCTCTTAAAATACTGTCTTTAAGTGCCCCAGAAGTTTAATGTGAAAGACCTGGTCCAGAGAAGGTGTTCTACTCCTTGCATTCTTTCTGTTGTTCTGCTCTCAGTTTGCAGGGTACTAAAACACTTATGTGGACTATGGGCAAAAACAAACTCAAGAAGAAGAAAGCATTAGATAAGCCATGAGAGAAATAAATGAACAGCAACTAAAGAGCCTGAAAGAAAGTACTTCCATGATATCCCACAACATCCTTCTCTTCAGATTGGAGAGTGATGGATTTGACTGTTAGATGGATTTGGAATTGGTTGGATGGTCACATCCCAAAGATAGAGATCAATGGTTCAAAGTCTCAGTGAACACAAGTAACGAGTGGTGGTCCCTGAGAGTTTTTACTGGGACCAGGGTTATTTAATATCTTCATCAATAACATAGATGAAGGGATCAAGTGCACACTCAGCAAATTTGTAGATGACACCAAGCTGAGTGGTGGTGTTGATACACCTGAAGGACAGGACGCCATCCAGAGGGACCTGAATAAGCTTGAGAAGTGGGCGTGGGAATCTGATGAGGCTTAACATGGCCAAATGCAAGGTGCTACACCTGAATCCAGGGAGCCCCTGGTATCAATCCAGGCTGGGGGACAAAGCAATTGAGAGCAGCCCTGCTGGGCAGGACTTGAGGGTGCTGGTGGATGAGAGGCTGGACATGACCCAGTAATGTGCACTTGCAGCCCAGAAAGCCAACTGTGTCCTGAGCTGCTACGAAAGCAGCATGTCCAGCAGATCAAGAGGGGTGATTCTGCCCCTCTACTCTGCTCTGGTGAGACCTCAAGTCTTGAGCTATGAGGGAATTCTACTTTAAAAATGTACAAGACTGCAATATCCACCTTACACCTTCGGGATTATTAGAAGAGCTTTCGGTTCTTTTAACACCTTAAGAGAGAGAACAAAGCAAAAAAAAAGTCACACTTTTTCTGAGGAAGTACTTTACTGATAAAGTTTAAGAAAAAAGAGATCTTGGCAAAACTTTAAAGGGTAGCATACAACCAAAACAAAGCATTTCACAAAGCATTAATGCACATGTTAACCTATATAACTTAGCAAAATCCAACCCATTTGGTATCCAGTTACCTTAAATATAAAACAAGGAGATTAAGAGAAAAAGAAGGAATAAAGAAAGAGAGAGAAAAAAGAAAGATGATCTTGTGATAGTGCAGCCTCCACATGGCCAGGTCTCTCGGAAAGATGGACAGCATGTGTTGCTACTTTTATCTGCTCTGGCCCCTTGTGGCCACCTCTCCCAGGTTGGACTTGCATCCCACTGGCCATTCTGGGGTTCCAGGATGGGGTGAGGGGTGGTCTTCCCACTGTGTGACCCAGTCAGAGGCTGGGTTAGGGAGTACAGTGTGGGTGTGCTCTTAGGCTGCCCTTCTTGGGCTACAGGGCTGCCCAGTGAGGCTGCAGGGGCTGGCATGTGGGGCAAGGAATTACCTCACCTCCGTGAAATTTGACCTGTCCCTCATACACACACCTGAGCTGTTCCATGCCAATATAATAATCCAACGTCTCACACTCACCTGGAGTACTGAGTGCAGCTCTGGGGTCCCCAGCACCTGAAGGACTTCAAGTTGTTGGAGTGAGTCCAGAGGAGGAATGGCAAGATAATCAGCATTTCAAGGTCTTGTGTGTTATCTTACTACACAAACCTATTTTTTTATTCTTCCACATCTGTGCTAAATTTGTCTGGAAGAAGCAGACAGACTTAAAAATTATTGGGAAACACTGTATATATTTTATGTCATGTACAGAGGCAATCATGACTGGCTCACAAGTTTCATTTCCTTTCAAAACCAACCTAAAAGTAAAACCTTCTGACATTTTTGTAGGGTTTTCCTTTACCGAACTTGCCTTCTGAAGGTGGTGCTTCGTTTATTCCATGTTTGGAAGCACAGTCAGTGATGCTGCCTTATTTTCTGACTGGTTTGGCTGAACAAAAATATTCTCTTAGACATAAGTCAAGTGACATGGGGAGAATACAGAGATTCTACTTGCTGCTGTATGGAGAAAATTCATGTGGCCAAAGCTCAACTGAAGTTAAAGCTGGCCAGAAATGTGGGGGACTAACATCTGTGAGGGGGAGCCGGGTCCTCTACTGTCCCATGGCCTCCCAGGGTCTGGAGGGGATTGTGAAATCCCCATGTCGTCAGGAGTGAAGCAATGCAACCCCACGAGCCAGCCAGGTTGTAGAAAAGCCTTTAATTACTGGTGTCCAGGGTATTTAAGCCTTTCAGGNAAACCAACCTAAAAGTAAAACCTTCTGACATTTTTGTAGGGTTTTCCTTTACCGAACTTGCCTTCTGAAGGTGGTGCTTCGTTTATTCCATGTTTGGAAGCACAGTCAGTGATGCTGCCTTATTTTCTGACTGGTTTGGCTGAACAAAAATATTCTCTTAGACATAAGTCAAGTGACATGGGGAGAATACAGAGATTCTACTTGCTGCTGTATGGAGAAAATTCATGTGGCCAAAGCTCAACTGAAGTTAAAGCTGGCCAGAAATGTGGGGGACTAACATCTGTGAGGGGGAGCCGGGTCCTCTACTGTCCCATGGCCTCCCAGGGTCTGGAGGGGATTGTGAAATCCCCATGTCGTCAGGAGTGAAGCAATGCAACCCCACGAGCCAGCCAGGTTGTAGAAAAGCCTTTAATTACTGGTGTCCAGGGTATTTAAGCCTTTCAGGCGGGGTTTGGGAGGTAGGATGTGATTGGGTAAGGGTTCAGGGGGAGTGGTGTGGTTTGGGGGGCACAGGGGCCAATAAGGGAGCAGGAGGACCAAACCGCAGTGGGAACCCAGGAATAGGGAATGACAGGTGGTACATCCAATGAGGTCCGGAGGGGGGCGGGGCTGGGTACCCGGGAAAAAAAGGACTACTTTTCACACGTGTGCAGGGGGTTCTAGGGTTTACAATCTAAACAGGGGAAAACCCATACATAAGAGACACAGGTAATGCTGAACTACAAATTCTCTGGTCCTTTGGAAGCTGTCACAGCACTGGTCCTGTCTCCGGGGGCTTCCTCCTCCATGATGCGCAGTCTGGATGCTCCTCTGTCTCTGCTCTGCATATACTGTGGCAGAAGTCTTTCCCAACAGGGGACAATATAAGGCGTTTCTTCCAATATATATATGGCAATAGGCAGTATAGAAATAACATTGTCTCTTTACAGAATAAGAATGGTCACCTCACAAACAGGGACAGAGAAGGCAGAGGTGTTTAACACTTTCTTTGCCTCTGTCGTCAACATGGACGACAAACCAAGGGAGTCTCAGTGCCCTGAGCTGGAGGACCATGACTGTGAGAATGATCAACACCCAGTTGACCCTGAAATTGTGTGGGATTTGCTGCTCCAGCTGGATCCCTACAAATCCCTACAAACATCCAGAAATTGACAGAACTATAAACATTAAATAAATGATAAAGCATCTGTTTAGTTTCAAAAAGATGAAATAATTTTACTTAATGTTTTTACCAATAAAGCATATTTTAGAACTCATAGATAGTAAATAAATCTGGATCACATAGCATTTTTATGTTCAGAGAAGCCATAAGAAGGTTAAGAGCCTAAATGTTAATCTTATGGGCTGCTTCTCAGATAATTGGTATTATTTCAAGTGTTCAATTTCCCTGTAAATTTTTAATTTCTTTATTTCTTGCCTCATTGATTAATGTACTGCTTCATAGCTTCATAGAATTTCCTAAATCCTATGCAACAGTCACAACCAATTTATGGTGATTCAAAACAAAACAAAACCAACCAAAAAAACCACAACAAACCCCTAAAAACCCCTAGTGTTTAAAATATGTTTTCCTCAGTAAATCTGTAATGGAACAGCATTCAAGAATGAAAATTCTACATCATCATCAGACTAGTAATTACTTAAATCACAATTCCCTCTAATTTCATGGAATCACGGAATGGTCTGACCTAGAAAGGACCTTTAAAGATCATCTATTTTACTCCACCTGCCATGAGCAGGGACATCTTTCACTAGATCAGATTGTTCAAAACCCCATCCAACTTGCAGTACTCCCAAGATCCTCTCTGCTCTCAATCTGTTTTTCCCATTATGATCCTGCAGTCTATATTGACTTTGGGAATTGCCCCAACCCAGGTGCAGGACCTTGCGCTTGGCCTTGTTGAACTTCATGAGATTTGCACAGGCCCACTCCTTGAGCCTGTCAATTTCCTTCTATTGATTTAAGCTCTGAATTTGGTAGTTTAATGAATGTTCTGAATTATATTTGTGGGGGACGGGCATTAGTCACAGGTTATGGTCCTGAGCTATTTTGGTGATAATTCATCTGCCTATACTGTAGCTACTTAGCTGCCTAGATCATATAAATTTGGAGCAGCTGCAGTTAGCTGGGAAGAAAACTGGTTCAGGTTTTGCAAAACTGAAGTCAGTCTCATGGACAAGATCAACTGTCGCCTTGAAGTAACTGCCAAATATACCTTCTCAAACCAGAAGCTTAAGCATAAAACTTACAGAGAGAAAAACATACTCAAAATGGCACAAACAACTTTTTTGACCAACCCTTCTAGCTAGCCCTATCAAAAATATACAAGCCATGTGAAGGAATAGAAAACTCTCTAGGGACAGCTTGGTAGGTGGAGCTGTCCTGGTCTCCATAAGACCTTATTTTCAGTTTCTTCTTTTTACTACAGACTTTATCTTAATGCCATTCTTTTCCACATATGCTGTTAAGAAGACTGACAGGTCTATTCAGCCTTGATCAAGCCACTGGCCTTTGCATGTCAATATAATTCTTGTTTGTTCAATTATGTATCTGATATATATACACACAAATATATGATAGGAACAAAATCATCCTTATATGTATATGTAAGTATATGGCCTTATTTGCTTTCCTGGGTATGAGTGGTCAGCAGGTACCCACTCGTGGCTGGTTGGACTGCATGTATGCAGAAATCTGAGAGTCATGTCTCCAGTTCAAGAGCAAGAAGACGTAAGCCCTCTGTCACTGCGACATTAGTTCCACTCTGTTACTGTAAAATTAAAACACTGGCAGGGAGGTCAGCATCTGTCTGAGTATTCAAAGCTTGGAATGTAGTAAGAAAACAGATACCATATATTCAGTGAGAAGTATTTCTAGGTGTGAATTCAAGCCACTCAACTATTGAGTAGCAGTCTTTAAGAGGATACCTGCCTGTGCAAAGAGAATGACAGTCAATTATGATCCAGAAAAACATTTTCACAGTGTTCTCCAAATTACATGGGGTTAATATGGGTCATTGTGAGATAACTGATCCATAATAAAATAACTATGAGCAGCTGACATCTGGAGAACCTGTCCATGAAACTTTCAGATCAAATTTAACCATAATATGAGCAGGGTTACATGGCAATGGTAAAGGAAAGTAACTTCCACCGAAGGGAAAGTTGTCTAACGAAACTCAGTGAGAGTTCCTGTGGGAAGGGAAAGTGATTTTATAAAACAGCATCTTAAAATGTGTTGATTTTACAGATGCATAATTACATGCTCAAAAACATCAAAACATATCCAAGGAGCTTGAGCATGATCACTAGTGCATGCAACACAAAAGAAAAAGAGGCACCAGCTCTTAAGTCCTTATCTCTTGGGTGCCTTTGATTCGCAACAGTGAACTAATCTTCATATTACTGATTTCTAAATACTAAAAAAGATCAAAGGCAAGTAGTCCATTTTACTGCTGGGGATCGAGTCCTGGGAGGAGTTTCTCGGGAATAATATTCTTTGTTACAAGAAGATTTTTCTTTTAATCCTTTGTTTTATAGTTTCTTCCACTGTTTACACATTTAATTCATAGCAATCTTGATATGCCTATTACAAATCTCTACAAATCACCATGTAAAAATATTGATTTATATTGCTGCTCCCATACAAGAATCAAGAAATGTACATTTTCTACCAGAGGCAGTATCTGGTACCTGCTCCAAATTGATCCTGCATGTATCACCAGTGAGAAACCATTTATATAATCAGTGCTTATGGCATCCCAAAACGTATTTACCTCCACTGTAAGTGTCCTTTTGGCTACAGCTATTCATATTGTCCTTGTGAATGGCAAGCAGATAGGATGTCCAGAGGACCTGGTTTGCTTAAGTATCAATGTTGTGATTTCTGACAGAAGGATAAATGGGCTCTGTGGGCAACTGAGCTCAGCCTGAGTGCAAACTGCTTGTAACAGCTCTACATAAAGCTCATGCCGTGCCTTGGCAGGGACCTGGGGGATTTACAGCTCCATTGGGAGAGGGGTGATTTTTTTTTTTAAGGCCAAACTCTAGGAGCAGTCTTTCTGTTTCATATCCTCACCTGTAAAATGTGATACTTACTCCATCTTAGAAAGACTGCATGCAAAGATAGCACAAATGAGACAGGTACCTCTACTGTAAGTTAGATGTCTAAATGGCCAGATCAGTCATTCCCTGGCAGAGCCTATTTCTTTCCGCTGAGTATAAAGGGATTCTAGCATGACTAGCTCCAGCTTAGACATCTATCTTTCTGACATTTAACTAAGGCAAGTGGTTGCTGGGCCGAGGATGCTAAAAAATCATGGTTATGAGTCACAGCAAATAACTGGGGAAGAGAAATTTCATCTGAGTTCTACCAAAGGGCACATTTTGACCCAGATAATTTCTTTGAGATTTGAGCTGCAGCTTATTTTCTGTTTGGTCAGAATACTACATCATCAGAATACAGAAGTAGACATTGAACACATTAAGGGAATTAAGAATGCATTCAATTCCAAGTTCATTAAACTCTCTGAATGGTGAAAAAAAATATTAATTTCTGCTTGTTTTTCATTTTTTTTCTCATTTCTATTTTTTTCCTATTTTTTCTTATATTGTAATAAATAAATGTTTGTCACTTACAAGAAATACTATATACCCCAGAAACTAGTAATAATTGTATTATTCAGAGTGAAATGGTGGTTTGAAAAGTTGCTGAGAAAAAACTACAAGTAAAGGTTATTTGTAGACATAGCTCACTGAAAAACTTGAATGCTTTTCTATATGATTTTCATTCCAATAGCACAAACTTTGAAAAATCCTTACTTACTAATTCTGTAAGTCATAAGTTATTTTGGAAATATTGTCGATTGTGACTTATTAGATAGCTGAGGTGAAAATTGAAGGCTGATTGAGCTCAACATGTTCCTCACCAGACTGTTCTTACTCTTTAATGCTTATTGCTCTGTATTACAGGAGTGAGGAAATATCTGCAGAAACAAAATGGGTCACAGAAGTTTTCTAACCAGGGGCAAGGGAACCTAATGTCTCACACACAGTGAGAACCACCAGGCTGCAGAGTGGAGGAAGCAACTTTTTTTTTTTATTTTATTTTTTGTTTCTTTTTTTTTCTTGTGCTGAAGGAGGAGGCACATTATATTCATGCAAAGATAAAAGGAACAGGGTGTTCAATGTTGTAAGTAGCAAGAAAGAACCTGGGGTACAAAGAGAGAACCCAAGATAAACATTCTGATGATGCTTAGGCACTATAAGGTTTAATTGAAGGGAATGCCCTGTCAAATCCAGCTTCTTGATAGGCCTAATTTAATGCTCACATTCATGATTTCATGTAAAAATTAATTTTCAGTAAAGCACTGTCTATTTTTATCACATAAATAAAAATTATCTGAGAAGTTTAGTGAGGTTGGGAAAAAAGAAGCTATTTAAAGTGGATGACAATGTTGTCACAAGAAGAAATTGATGTAAACTAGATAGAAACCAATTTTAGCTAAAAATGAGATGGCTTCTATCCATCATAGTTACATTCTAAGTGAGGCTTCTGGGAAAATAGAAAAAAAAAATCCTAGCCAGTTAAAGATAATGTATTTTAAAAAGGATTATACAATGCCATTGCCTATGTTTGAGATTAGACTAAATGACCCAAGAGGCCCTTGTGCTGTTGTCTGATGTTGTCAAATACAGTAATGCATGCATGCTCAGTTCCAAGTGAAGCTGCTCTATTTAACCATACATGAGTGGTACAATGAAACGTCTATATATTTCATTTTTTCCCCTATTTCTGAGGAAAAGCTAAAGGACTTGCTTTGTTGCTCCAAATGAAACAGCAAGAAGGAAAAAGTCTGCAGTGCTGATACGAAGACATATGTGTGTGATTCCACACAGTAATGTGTAGCTGTAGGAGGTGGAAGGCTGTAGGTTGTCATGTTAAGCGTGATGGTATTGATTGAAGATAACAAGTGGAAAAATGTACTTCAGCCTCCATATGTTCAGGATGCTGGCTTCCTACTGCTATAAAACAAATGAAAAATTTGGCTAGTTGTTGTAGGCCTGAAATGTTAGACAGGAGATAAATTTTCCAGTGCTAATTGATGGATTCTACCTCTGAACTCCAGTCCCTCTCATTAAGCCATCTATCACTGTAAGTCATGGACATGACTTCCTACATCAGTTTAAATGACAGCTTTGTAATCATTTCCCTTATTCCCCTGACATATCTGATCTGCTAGTTGTAGATTTCCTTTTGGTCTTCACTAAAGCTGTGAACTCTGCTAAAGGGAACATGGCTGGGTTCTGTGAAGTGCTGGCAGGCAAAGGCTCCAAATGCCACACCTTAAAGTTATCCTGGTGTCAAAACCTAGTGATGGCATCCCAAGAGGAGTTCAATTACTGTACAAAATTCAGCTGGGCTGAGATAGGAAAGCAAACCAAAATAATTCAGTTTTGGAAATACAATGCCTCCTCCCATCTTTGTCATTCTCTTGACAGATGATGCAAATAAGCAGCATCCCCTGAATTGTGAAATCACTCATTAGCATGCCCTGATGGCATTATTTGTATATACAGTGCTGCATGTCATGCAGCTACAGCTTGAGGTCTCAGAGTTAAATTCTCTACAGAAGTCACATAGGTGTACTGGAGAACATGGAGTGTTCTGACAAAAAGTGCAACAGCTTCTCTCTGAACAATGGATAAAGTAGTTAATTAATAGGTCTTGAAAGTTAATAAAAGAAATAGTATAATTCCTGGCAAATTGTTTATTTTTCTTGAATAATGCTTAATAACAGCATATTGCACGCATTTCAACCTTTACTTATATTTATCAACCCACTGACTTGTAGAATATAAGCTACATTTGAAGCAAGTTTTTAGTATTCTTGCTTATTAATTTTCTTGCTATTTTTGATAATTGAAATTTATTATCTTCTTTAGTATTACCAGTCACTAGAGTGAAATAATAATACAAATACTAGCTTTACAGGCCTTTATTTTTTTTAAATACTAATCCAGGGATTGTTCTTTTCTACTTTTGTATTTTGAGAACTTAATGCTTCTTTTTTATTCTCTATAATCATAAGGTATGAGAAATAATTTTAAATACCATTAAGTATTATAAATGAGTCTTACTCTAAAATTACTCAGATACACTCCAACTAGTTTGGGATCAAAACCATTAACACCTCTTGATCACAAGCTTATTGCACATATTTCTTCCACAAGGTGGCCACTACAATATATGAAATAACCCTTCATATAGACTATTACTGACCTCAGAAGAACGGTACAAAAACAAGTAAGTTACATGTGTAGAATTGCCTCAGTGTTTCAACATAGCTTAAAAATCTGTGCAAAACAAATATTCTGAAGAAAATTGTAAAACTTCAACATATTTTTGCATTATTATAAGGCTGTCTTTAGAAGACTTTTATTAAGGAAAGCATTTAATGCAAATATTGGCTTCCTTCTAAATTTTAGTTCATAATTCTTCATAAGAAACAGGACCTCCCCAGCATTCTCCCTCTGTTGGTTAGGCACTCATGTGACAGTCCAAGTCCTCTCCTGTTTAAATTAAAGCATGGGTTTGACCATGTAATTTTCCAAGATTTTGGTTTCATGATGAAATCAGGAGAATAACTGTATGGCCTTCTGATGTTTTTTCTACTCATAAACAGCCTTCTGAATTTAAATATTCTTTTCAGAAGTCTCATACTCAAAAATTGAAATTTAAAAAGAAGAAAATTACAAGCCTGATATGATTGTGCCACAGACAGTCCAAACGTGCCAAGTTATGCAGCCATAGAAAATATACTTTTGGTCATTTGAGTCCACAGTTTGTAGGCTGCTGAAAAAAATAAAAGGAAAAAAATTGTTCAGAAAATAAAAGCTATAAAAATATAAACCCCACAAATACATATGGACTCATTAAATATTCATTTTTATAGACAAATTATTCTACCATAACGCAAATTTAGAACTTTTCAAAATTTTACACTACACACAGTTCCCCCACTGGAAAAATGATGCTAAAAAAACATGAAAAGTTTTTAAACATTATCACTGGCTATACACAACTTTTCAAAATATTGAATAACTCAGCCACAGTAAGGCTGAAAAATGATATAGCAGTTGAAATTATTCATTTTCAAATAACTAATTATAAATTTACCTGCTTGTAGTTTTAACTAAACTTATTTAACTGTAAATCTCAAAAAAATGTGTCACATTTTATTATATTTTTCAAATCTTTTTAATGGGAATGAAAATAAGGATGTAAACCTCATGTTTTATTATTAAGCAAAGGATAGAACAAAATGCTTTGCCAGAAAAAAACCTAAAAAAAATCATGTATCAGTTATGCTTCTTACAGATTTACAATCAGATTTGGTCAGTCTAAATTTTTTCTGGGCAAAAAGGTGCTGCTTTCCTAAGGTAAAATCTTGGCAAACATGTGCATTTCAAAAAAAATACTCCATATTGCTTTCATATAAACACTTCGTCTTGAACTTTTACTCTTTCAAGTTTGCAATACTTCTTAAGTAAGCAAAAGGCAATTACTTTAATGTAAAGTTATTGGAATTAATAAAAACACAGTAAGAAAGTACAGTGTGATAAATATTTAATTTCATTGTATATTCTACAGGATATTAAATGCTACATTATTTACTGGGGGGGCAAAAAAAATACCAATTGTTTAAAAGAAGCCTAAGAAAATCACAAATATGTTTGATGTGCTTAAGTGTTTTATTTTTGCATTGTTGCTCAAAAATATTCCTGACTTTCTTTCTGTAAACACATATCACAAACAACTGTTTCTATGAAGTTACAAACTTTGTTTTAACTTGCAAATGCCTGGTGATGGGACATCTAATATTTGGAGGGGGGCGAGGAAAGTGTTTTTTCAGTGTGCTGGAAATATTAAGCAAGCTCTTTCTGGCTTAGTCAGTCAGAGTATCAATAGCAGAGACTGTGTTTTTAAATGAAACATTAAAAGATTGTTTAATTTTAAAAAATTCTTGCAGTGTCTTCAACCCAAAGTAGCCATCGGGATTAAATATTTTGAAGGTGTAGCTACACAAGGTGGCTGACTCCATATGAAAGTTTGTCCAGCCAGACTCAGTTCATCCTCCTTTCACCTGTACTCATGTCCCGCCCTTGCTAGCCCTCTGTTACACTAACTCCAGTGGATTGCTGGCTCTTTCTTCACTGAATAAATCCAGGTCATTAATCCTAAGCAAAAATGATCCTTTTTATTTGTTTACGTATTGTTGGGGAACTTTTCTTCTTCGTTACTGAATTCAATTCTATTATTGAGAACTAACTGACCACTTAACTGTTAATTTTAAGCCAGGAGGCTCCAGGCACTTATGAAGTGACACAACAATGATATCCTAAATTAGAGCTAGCCCTCACTATTATGTCTTCAGGCATCTGGCCTAACCAAATCCTACTCTGAATCCTGGGACATTGGGTAAAAGGTTAAACCAGGATGAAACAAACACCTATCTTTCCCTTCTCTTCTGGTTGTTTCTTGCATGTCAAGTAAGTCTGAAGCAGTTTAGGTACCAAGTTCTGACCTGCCACAGTTCACACATAAGCAGGTAAGCTTTTAATTAAATAAATAAGGCTGCAAGGTGCAGTGATTCAAGGGCAGCTCCTTTTTCTGCTGCTCTTCCAGAGTAGTGGTGAGGAAGATGACTGGAAAATACCCACTTGAGCCAGTATAGGTCAGTTTACAAAAACATCAGCTGACACTGTTTTCTTTAAACGTGGTCTAAGGTTCCTCTCTAACTAATAAAACAAAAGTAATTTCTTCTGCCCATCAGTAAAGTGATGAAAAATGGAAAAAAAAAAAATCTTTGGGAGAGCAATACCTAATTTGTCAGAAATATCAGGCATTTCTTACCAGAGGTTTTGCAAATTGGATAACAAAAACTCTGCACTAAGTACTGCTAACAGCTTGCATTTCATTATTATATTCATTTTACTGCACTCAAAGTACCGTATCTATGTATAGTACAATTGGAACATGGTCATTGTCTAAAGGTGCTCCGCAGTTTCAAGACAGCAATAAAACCATCAAGTAAAATCTAATTTTACTTTAGTCCTGTATGTTGAATTGCATAGAAAGGATGTGGGGGAAGTAGGTAGGTTTCAGACTCTCTTTATATATTCTGGGAGGCTGTATAATGAGAAAATTGTCATCTCCTTGAGCAACTCCTTCCCCATCCATATCATACCTGCTACAAGTGATTTTACTGGAATCATAGCCACTTCCTGACAGTGCCTGGCAAGCAATATCATTTGATGCTAAAGAAATAAACACTATGATGCTTTCCAGAGGAAGAAGTACACTTCAAATTGTAAAAGATGGGATGCTATTTTGTTCAGGATATAAAAATCAATATTGGTATTGTTTGAATCACAATGACCACAAAGAGATCTCTGCAGAGACCAATACTGCAACACGTGTGGAAAACTATGCTTACAAAGGCAAGAACAACCCTAAGAAACATATAAATACATGGGGCAGGTAAAACCCAAATTCTCAGACTATTTTCAGAGGAGAAAATGTGGGATTCTTATCCTTTAACTTTAGCTATGTAAGAATTAGGTGTCTTCTCTGATACTTGAATACTCTTTATGATCAGGAGGGAAGGTTGGAAGATGTCCAAAGGTGAGTTTGTTCATTGGAGAACAGATCTCCAGCACAGATGGAATATTTCATCCTATGGAGCTACCTGGTCTTTTCATTGCTTTTAAAGAATGTCTAATTGGCTAGCTTAGACCAGACAACTAAGGCAACTAAAAGAAGCAAGCTGCACACGTCAAAGTACAAAGTCACAGAGCAACATCCTGCAGGAACAGAACCACATGCTGTGCCTTGTCCGTGATGTTCAAATACACGCAGAGTAGTGTTTTAATAAGTGAAAAAAAAAATAAACCAAAGGAAAATAAATGTCAAAGATAGATTTTGCTGTACAAAGCCACACAAAAGATCAAAAATCTCTATTCTCTACAACTTTTGTAGCTGTCTTCATTGAGCTGCTCTTGTTTGCTATTACTAAATGCTTGAGGAATCTCACCCAGAAATTAAGTCAAGCTCCTCAATCACAAATTATTTGTCAGAGTCACTGCAGACTGAATGTCCAGGAGACGACATTTGTAACACCGGAAATTGCCTTAGGGACATTTTTGATCAGTCTTCCTTTCTCAAGACATTTTGTGTGAGGAAAGGGGCAATGCTACAGAGCTGATTCACAACATGGACTTGGATGAAGAATTATGTTTGTCCCAGGACTGCCTACAATCAGACGGAATGTGAACCTTACCCTGAGAATCATGCAATGAAATTGATTTAGATGAAATCTTCTGACTGTTATTTCCTCAGTTAACACTATGTGGTTGGCTGGCCTTTGATTCCCCGACATCTTGGAAAATCTGAAAATTCCACTATGTGTGGTTAATCTGTTAAAATCCACAGTAACAGCTCAGTGAACTGAAAAGACAATCACATTTCTGGAGTTAATCAAGCATTGTAATGGTCTTGAGACCAAAAGAAACTTCATTTCAGATGCAGACCTTTTTTTGTGAAAGATGGTAGGAAAAAGGGAAGGCAACAGGAAAATACTGAATCTTCGTTCTTTGTTGGTGAAAATGTTTCCAAAGGTGTTCACATCTTTCTTTAAGTTTTCCTGATCCATGGAGTGCTGCACTGAAGACTGCAAATCCTTTATCTTAACTATGTGTGCTCTTCAGTAACAGAATATATTACTGATGCCCAGCAAATGTTCTGCACTGAGTTGATCTTTACTGAACAAAAGAATACAAAGCCAATGTCCTTCCTTGCAAGAGTCATTAAGTTTCTCTGTGGAACCAGGTAAAAGAAATACTGTAGATCTCCAGTTGAAATTCAGAATAAAGCCATTGCTCTATAAAAAGGCACCTGTGAAGGTGTTCAGTGTTTTAAACTGAGTAGACAGTAGACTATCTGAGAAAAAGAGTGACAAAGTACTATTGCTTAAATAATGAAGGCCCAAAATTCCAACAATGACAAAGAGACAAAAATGCTGCAAAAAGTACAAGGCTCTTTGTGAGAAGATAAGACAAAAACCTTACAAAAACCTTAGAGTTTAAGTGCCAAAAGAAAGGGAGTAGGAATTGTGAAAAAATGTTATCATCTGTTGTAACTTACTCTTAGGTTCTAAAAAACAAAATTTATGCAGTCTTAGTAAATTAAAAAAAATATGCTCCAAAGAAATAGCTATCAATTTTTCCTCCTAGAGGAGATAGACCATAGAACCCTAAATACTGTCTAACCACATGGGTTAGGCAAAACAAACATAAAAACCTCTGAATGACTCCAATAAAAAATAAATAATTACTGTAGTTCTTATCTACATATAGAATAATAACAATATAGATCTGGCTGTTGTGTGGTTATCTTTCCTATAAGGCAAGCTGTCAGTGAAATTGAGTGTAAGCAGTAGACTGAACAGGATTTAGAAAACTGCCTGCTTAATGCTTACCCTGTACTGAAAAGTAGGTAACTGGAGTACTAGAGGGCAAAATCCACTTGCTATGGAAGATAATGGTTTAAGCAGGAGCACTGTGGAATTGACAGACAAACCACTGGAAAACCCATTTGAAAAATTGCCAAAAACTGAATGAACAAAACTATTACCACCAGAAAACTAAATAGCAGTTGTTAGTCATGCAAAATATGGAATTCTCTTTCTATATATTTTTGCTATCATAAGAAAAAAGTAGTTGAAACAATGACAATGTTATTTCTGATAGCCCTAAAAGTAAGGGAAGCATAACCAATGGAACCTTTTTTACCCAGGGAAAATGTGCATCTGGGCTATCAAACTGTAGAACATCTTTCAACAATGCTATCATCAAAATTAATCTCTGCATGATCAGCTGAATCTGAGCCATTTTTCCCCTTATGTTTGTATTTTAACTCCTTGCATTATGGGCATGACTTAAGAGGATGCACAATAATTAACTACCATAAGTTGTGTGCCTGAGACAGGAAAATAGGTCTCTGTACTACAGCAACTTTGAATACCAATGCAGTATTTCTCCAAAAAAGTTTTCCAGCACATAGAAATCATTTAACAAAGCTTCAGTCCAGAATCCTCTCTTTTGGTTATAAACATACGTGCTGCTGGTGCTCTCCAGCACATATTGCGTTCAAGTTTATTTGCAGGAAGGCTTTATAGTCAATAAAACAATGTTCTTCTCATTACTGTGAGGTTTGTAGAACGCCTGTCCTTGGTAGGATCTCTAACAGGATAAAGCTGAAAAAAAGGGCCATCTGCCTTCAGCAGTCCTGATGATAGTGCTGGTAAAGTATGCTGTTACCATTAGCAGCCAGCTGGCCTCTTACATCATTATACATTGCAAATCTTTTACAGCATGACAATATAACATCAAATTACATTTTTAAAAAACCATAGCATGCTTTGAATCGTAAAAGCATCCTTTGAGGCTATTATCCTCAGAGAAGCCTATCCAGGTTCACATTCGTTTATGCAAGCCTTTTATTTCTAACTTTGAGTTTAGTTCCTCATTCCAAAAATGTAATAGTTCATTTCATGCATGGAAAAAAAAAAACCGATGGAAGAAAAATGTCTAACAGAAGTTATATTTTGGATTAGAATATAAGAATTACTGCTCACAGAATTTGGCTCTTTGAGTCTTACTTCTGCTTGCTCAGATGTGACTGTTTGTATGCCCTCTTGAGGTAAACCTGTATGATAAGTAATCCTTTGTTGAAGAGACAGAGAAAATAACTGAACTTGTCATATATATTTTGTAACTTATTGGATTTATTTTGTAATAGTTGACAAAACAGAAGAAATCTTCTGGTTCTACACAAAAAAAAAAAAAAAGAAAAGGAAAACCCTGACTTGGAAACTGACCGAAGTTTTGTTAGTATTCAGGAAAATAATCCTACCTGGTAATAAAGAAATGTTAGACTTGTGCTGAGAGGAGATATGGACTCAATATTTTAGCAAAATTGAATTTATGTTCTGATTAGGTGGCTCATCACAAGTTTGTGATCAACACTAGTTTTCAGTAGGACACTCATTCATGCATACCCAAACAAGTGATCCATCCTTGAGTGTCCCATAAGTACATGAGTAATTATGGTCCTGTATACGGATATACTTTGGATAACAAAGGCTGTTCTCTCTTTTAAATAGCAATGAAGTGCCCTGAGGATCAGGTATCTGTAAAACATTCATGGGCAAATATATGCAGCCACTTTTCTTCCTTGTGGTGAATTTGAGAGGTCATTATTATTTATTTCTTCATGGAAGAGACCATCATGCAGTAGGAATCACTGAAATAATTAAAAAACGTTCTCACAGCTTGATTGTTTTTACATTCTAAAAATCTCTACAGTTCAATGTCTGACAATAATGGCAGATGTAATGAAGACAGCTTTTCTTAGAAACATATTCTGATCGGGCAGAGTTTTCATTTGGTTGCTATTTTTGCTTTGTCATTTAAATAGTGTTTTCATTGCTGAAGAGAAAAAGAGAGGTTGAAATGGAAGAAGAGATACCTCTGATGACAAGAAAATTAACAAGAAATACTAATATCCCAGAGGTTCCTTGAAAAGTCTACAAAATCCTTGTTTGCAGGGGCACAGAAAAATATTAAGAGTCAACCAACCAATTAGCACCAAAGTGTTTTACAAATGCTGCACAATGATGGTGAGGTGTTTTCCATTTTTTGGTATAGCTGATGGGAAATTCAGGACTTTCACTGTACTTACCTGTAGCAAAACCAACCCTGAAGTATGGCATGGTGGACAAAACCAGTCACAGGCCCAGGATCTGCCACAAGCTTGTTGCCACACCTGTGTAGCTTTCTTTTTAAAGTGAAAATTTTTCAGCCCTCCAGACATGAATTCAATCTTAAATTCAAAGGAAATGCACTTCTGTTCTGTGATGAACATGGAAGGCCTATTAAAATGCAGAGAACTGTGACAGTTCTGAGGAAAAGCCCTGCTTTTTCTTGCTTGTGGTCCTGGTCAATGGTGACAAGAATGCAATATGCTCCCTGTTTTGCCATTGCATGGTAAAGGGAGAAGGGGTGAGCAATAATAGTTCCTTGTATGCCTTTGTCTTCAAAAACAGTTTTAATTTCATTGAAGTACATGTGATTAATGATGCAATTTCCTAATATACACAGCATAAGAAACTGTCAACCTCCAATGTTTTGCTACTACTACCCATAATTTTTTTTTCTTTAGTTTATTTGCTAATACTGAACTGAATCAGCTTATATATTAAGAATAGTAAAGATGCAGTGCTGTATGTGAGAAAGCAATGGCAATTCATGGGGTTGAGTGGGATCAGTTACTTATTTCTCCTAATCATATTTGTCATTTGTCATTCTATTTGTTTTCTAGATTTCTAGACTTTTAATCAAAGAGGAGCTTGGCCTTTCTTCTGTGTCATACAAACCACAGATTACTGAAGCTGACATAAAAATCTCTGAATCAGGTATTAGTTTATTATTGGTTTGGTGCATACAACTGAAATGTATGCTAAAGGTATCTAGTATTGGTCAATAGATTGTAGTACTCCATACTTTTCACATAACTGCCCATCACCTGGGGATGCCGACTGCTCTGTAAAACTGACCTGTTCATGTGAATATCCAACTGCTGGAGGAAAGAAAGTTGTCTTTGCATATTTTACAAGGGACATTTTGATACTTTCTGTAGATCTTTAACAGATATATTCATTACATTCAAACAAGTTAAAGATCCCAACACAACCCTTTAGAAAGCTCTTTTATAAGTGACTAATTTTTGTGAAATCTCCAGTCAGCATAATTTGTCTAAATGTGATTTTTTTCGTACTAATACTCAATGAAAGGCTGTGTTGTACTAATGAAAATTTCTTACTAGTTTTCAAAGCAGTTATCTATTAACCAAACTCATAATCTCATAAATATATATTTATATATATAATAAATATATTATATTCATTATATGTAATATTATATATTATATATATATTTAAATATATATATAAAAGCTAATTATAATAGAAATATAAAGAATTCTGATATTTGTCCAACTTGATTCTGTAATGTATTCATCAAGTTTATGAGAATGCTAATGAGAAACACTGGATGCTTTTGATTCCTGGGAAAGTATGTATCCATCTGGATCAGAAGCATGTGGAAACAGTATTTGTTTGCTGATGCTGGAGTAAGAGTTTGCTTGCAAACTTTTGTGCTGCAAACAAACTGTAAGCCTAAATAGTGCATGTGGTTATCAAATGGCAAAGGTTTGCAGTTTGTTTGAATTCTAATGAAAATCTTGCAAATAAATCCAATGTATCACCAGCAACTCAGCAGTAAATGGATCAGAATACACTTCTGCAGCGTGAAATGACTCTGCAACATACTCTGCTGAAGAAAATAGGGAAGGAAAGTCTTCAAAAGCTGCTCTTGATGGCAAGAGTGAGAGTAGCACTGTTTTTTGCTAAACTTGGGTTTAGTTACAATGAAAATGTTGCGCTATGAGATGTGTAGGTTCCCTTTATACTTGTACCCTTTTATGGCATATAAGAGATGGGACTGACACAACAGGACACAATGACTTTTGGCCCCTTGTGGTTACTGACATTATTTAATTCAGTTAGAAAAAATACAAAAACAGTGCAGGTACTGACAAAAATGAAGTAAAAAATAAGAAATTTACATCATTACCCACTTCAAATAATCTCATTCACCAACTGAAAATCTTTAGATGCGATTTTGCAATTAGTGATATATTAGTCAAAATCTAGTCTTGAAGCATGTATAGTTAGTATGAACATATTGATAAAATATTAAATGTAATTAGACAGGGAAGTTGAATATGAAAAGCTACATCCTCTCAATTTAGGAAGTTGTTCTTTACAGGAGAGATGAATCATCCATGGAAAGTACAGAAGAGTAAAACTGGCAAAGTCTTTAAGAAAGAGGTGATCTCTTCTACCACTGAGAAACAGCAGAACTTGCACATCCCCCAGTTTTTCAGAAAATATTGAAATTAATTGATTTAATTGAGAGTAAAAACTGTCAGAAGTAAGAGAAGAGCAGCTACAAAACAGAAGACATAGAGAAACTTCTAATGAGAAAAGAGAACAGGAAGAATATCCCATTACAAGCATTGGCAAATATTGCTGGATCCTTAAAGCCTGAGAGAAGGATAGAAATAAAGAGGGGGGGGTTGTATTTCTTTTTCAGGACATGCTTTTCCAGAGGTAGAAAAGCAGTTAGAACATGTTGGATGATTTTATGTGAGCTCTGCAAAGCTCTGAGTTATAATCCTCTCCTTTTTTTTCTCTCACTTTTCACACACACACACACAGAGACACACACACACAAATTCTTTGCACTTCAGCTTGCATCTCAAAGTCATTAACAGGTTATCAACCACATACAGTGCATCACCCCAAATTTCTTGGTCCACATAGGTATCATAACTTTGCTATGACATTCATGCATCACTCATTTCTTCAAGGAAAAATGGCACTGTTAAATGTAGGTATTTTCTTTATACAACAGCTTCAGGTACACAGACACAAACCCAGACCTCTGAGCAGTGTGTGGGAAATTATGGCCCATGTTTGTGCTAGTAAATCAAACAAGGCGAATTACCCTGCCCTAATGACAACTGTTTGGCAGGGCTGTTGCCATACAATTTCAATATCTTACATTTCCTCCGAAAAGCTGTAGAAATCCAAATCACTCCCTCTGTTCTTAAACTCCAAGTCGTGTTCAAAAATTGCTCACTCTAAAACTGTGCCAAGGTTTATATCAACCATGTCACTGTAAGAGTGGTTTGGGGGCATTACTCGGCCCCAGCCCTAGCCTTATTTAGATTAGAGAAGATATGACTTTGACAAGAAGGTGTCACAGCATTAAAGTGAAAACAACCTTAATAAAGATGAGGATACTTGTGAGGGTAGAAAAGATTTGTACACATCACTTAGTCTGGCTGTTAGCAATCAATAAAATCTATTCTCTCATTGCATCTGTGTCTAAACTTACATCTTCCCTTTCCAGAGGGGAAAAAAAAATGCATCTCTTATACTGCATGTCAGCTCTCTATCAATCCCTAGTCTGGCTTCCTTGCCTTGTCTGACGAGAGATGGTTGCAGACCTTGGTTATTCTAGTACTCTAGTCAGCACTTTCCTGTGATGTTGGCTGGGTCTGTGGCTCTTCCACATCCATCTCTTCCTGTCTGCTTCTGAAGGAAGCTCAGGATGTCTATTATTTTTATACAGGTTATCCTTCACTAAGTCACAACCTTCCAGAAAACAGTCATGTCTTCACTAGAGATCACAGTTTTGTTGCCTGTGCTCTGCCATTATTCCCACAGACATTGTCCTGGGGCTGGGAAAGCATTGAAGTCATGTGATCCTTTATCAGAATATATATTCTGAATTTCCTGTCTCCATTTGTTTACACCAAGTCACACTTTCCCTGCTTTCAGCATGGTAAGCTTGGTCCTAAGACAGTCCCACTTTCAGGCGCTGCTGCTAGCTCCTTCTCTTGTCTAGTACTGCTTTTGGCACTTTTCTCATCTAAATCAATTTATTAACTTGTCAAGGCATTATTTCTGTTTTCCTTTGTCAATTTAGTCTTCCAGTTGGATGAATGCCAAGTCAGGCACTACAGCAGTGGCAGGAGTGCATATCAGTGAAGAGCAGGGAAGGGAAGGAGGCTAGGAAGGACAGGAACTGGGAAATAGCAACAAGATGTCCCTGTTTTATGTGTAGGGAAATGTTAATTCAGTATTATGTCTATACTATGTTTTGAAATCACATTTCTAGGTTCAAGTGCAGACTTCTGTTCCTTGCCTATTATTTTATTCTGCATTTCTAAGGATCCTTTTGAAAATTCCAACACCTTTTTGCATAATAACAAAAGACTTTGAGTGTCTTAGGCTAATATAGTATGCATAAATCATACTTTTTTTTTGAACATTTAATCCAGTGGAAAGCTAATTGTAACCCTTTACCTACCATTATGATAGCATGGATGTCATAGCTTATAAATAGAAGTCCTGTGAGATTACGTGTCTGAGCATAATTTTCTGGGATAATGATGTTTCTTGATGGTAAAAAGACAAAAAGAGTACGCAATTTTTTCACCAGTGCATACAAGGAAATGTGCACTAGTCCTGGACAGGAGAATAACAGTTTAATTAAACTTACCTGCCTAATACTTGCCTAGTAATTTTTCTGCAGTTTCATTCACATTCTTTAACAACACTAATGTCTCAGCTTGTCAGCTTCCTGGAGGCATTGCCTGCTTCCCTGAGTATTGTGACTTCAGCCCTGTCCTAAATCCCAGTATTGCAAATAGAGTATATGTGCATCACCAAAAACTTAGAGTTTTGTGAGTGAATAAAATTTTAGAGTCCTGGCCAGGATGCCCCTGGGACTGGGTCACTACCCACTTTTCTTTCAAATAAAAAAATTGCAACTTGAATATTCTAGTTGACTTAGCTGAAACTCAGATTTTTGAGGGGAGTTAGAAGTAGTAAGGGTCTTGTCACCTAACACTATACATTAGGCCTCTCCTACCCACTTCCAAGTACTCTTTGATCATTCAGCTGTTTTCAGTTTTGGGATGCCGTCAGAGGAGTGGCCCCTTAAAGAGCCCAGTTGCAGACGGTGTTTCACAGTGTGCAGTAAATTTAATGTGTTCTCTCAATTTGTGTCCTTTCTGTGCTACAGTGTCCCTGCCTGCTGCGCTGTCCTTGAAATGCAGTGTGAAATTAACTCTCAATAGTACAGCACAGCAGAAATCAATAGCAGAATTATGTCAGCACGTAGGATGGGCTTTGAAACCCTGGCATCACCAGCAACATCTCAATGCAGGCCATGATGAACACTGAACTCTGGAAAAGAGAGTTGTTTCATTAACTACTGTGTTTCTGGCTGATGTGTTTCCAGAATGGCTGAGATACTGGAAAAGTATATTTCCTGACTATATAAGCAGATTTTAATTCACTGAGAATACAAGCCTCTGCTTTATTGATACACTGAAAATGATCAGATAAAAGCTTCTAGAAGTAAATATTTTGGAGTATGTTTTAGTGTTCCCTCTGTCACAGTAGATGAAACATCAATTAGATTTGATGGCTTTTACATCAGTTTACTAAGTAATCTGATTAAAGCCTCAAAATCTTCTCACTATGATACATAATGACTTACCCCGGGAAGAATACAATACTGTCTAAAAAGATGTGATTAAGGACTTCTGGTTCTTTCTTGCTTCGTAATCCTCAAAGTGCATGAATAAAGATGAATTTTAATGTTACGTTCATAGAAAATAATGAAATTATTTGATACTTCTGTGTCAATGTAGATACAGACATATGCAAAACTTAGCAGACCAGGATGTTTTCAGGGAAACTCTATAAAGAAGAAACAATTTTGTTAAACATAATGAAGTGGGCCAAATTCTCTCCTGGCAAAAATTCTTTGAACCAGATCTCAGACTCTTCTCCAGTAATTTTGTGGCATAAAAAATCCACAAATCTATTTAACAGGCCTAGGCATATTTCAAACTACTGCAGATGTTGCAAAAATAGATTGTAATTTTTTAGCAAAATGTCTGCTCACTGGAAAGCGTTAAGAAACTGAAATCTAGACTGTGTGAATGAAGGAATTGCTTTGGAAAAATTACTTCAATATATTATATTATCTGAGTATGGATGTTACACAACTTTGATAACGTATTTTTGAGTTACTCTTGTCTTCAAGGAGATCAAGGCAGGCACTTGCATTTTCTTAGTTTATGGTTTCATCGAGAATTCCAATTTGTTATTCAGTGCATTTATTTGTGGGTGATTATGTATCTGAGGTCCACCTTCAGAGTGTAGTAAAGAAAAAACCCTGAGAGTGCCTTCAGGAGCCTCATTTGTTAACATGTTAAACAGCTGTGGTAGGAAGAGGAAAAGGAGATTTCTTCTCCCATTCCTCTGTCCACTCTCTACCTTCTGTTCCTACACACAGCTCCATATCACTCCTTTAGCTGATTCAGTATAGCCCAACATTGCAATTCAGCTTCTAGGGGAAAACACAAGAGAATAAGCAGAAGCACGATGGAATGTCACCAGGCAGTTGGGAGGTCACCTCATCAGCCTGACTTCTGCAGCTGCAGACTTCCTGGAGTGGCATGTCCTGTATAAGAAAAAGATGTGAGCTACTTTGTTGGGATGAGGCAGTAGTGAGAAATCCTTCTCAGCAAAAGTGTTGCACTACCCTTACTTCATATTACAATATCCATTTTTGGTTGCCTTCTCTGAACCCTGTCGTGCTGAACTGAGCCCTCCAGAGCTACAACCAACCTTTCTAATCTTCTCTCCTATTTTCCCTCTTCTTCCTGATCTGATTGCCATAAGACACCCTGAAATAGCTCCTGATGAGTTTCTCTTCCCTGCTGACTCTCTCCTGCCAAGTTAGTTAGTGGGGAAGAAGCAGGAGACGAAAGGAGGCAACATTCCCACACCTACAGCCCCACGGCACTGGGGCCAGCTGTGGCAAGAGCTCTGCTGGCCTCTGAGACCTGCACTCACACATGCACCTTCCCATAGAGCTGGAAAAATGCCACAATTCAGATCCAACATCCCAGGGAAAAGGAAGGGATGCATCCCCATTATTTCCTTCAGAAAATACCCAAGTTGTTTAACTGCAGCAAATCAATTCTGATTACCACCAGGTGGATTTCAGATGGAAATTTCCTCAGCTTTCTCTCAGCCTATCCACCCAAGGCAACCCTGCCAGAAACTCCCATCTCCTGAGAAGCCTACTAGGAACACAGCCAAAGAAGTCCCTTTGACTCTGACTTCCAGATTCTCTTGCTTTCCAATTCCCCAGACATTAAGGCTCCTGCACTGCCCACCAGGAAAGCTTTTAGTGGCACAAAAGATTCACAGCCCTGTTGGTGGGCTGCCAAGGAGAAGAAATTACTTAATGCAGATAGAATTGGTAATCTTAGAGGTCTTTTCCAACCTTAATGATTCCATGATTGCAATTTGCATATTTGATATTTTTCTTCTTCTCCCCTCGATCTTCTTGGTTAAATTTGAATCAAAATGTAGCTGGAAAGGCAAATTTCCCAAGACTTGGAGATTGCAAGTTTTTGCAAAGATTAAGTTAAAAGCTTAGTTTCAGGATGGCACTTCAAGATGCACATTAGGTCAGCTGCTGATTAGTTTGGCAGATGGAATTAATGATGTGAAAACTCCAGCATTTTCCAGGGGACGGTAATGCTGTAGAAAGACTAGAAAAACAACCAAGAAAAACAGAGAGAACTAGAGATGAGAGTATGAGATGTTAGAAGGCAGGGAAAAAATTCAACGTGGGAGAGGGCATATTTTTGAACAGTATTTTGGACTAGAAGTCTTTGTTTTTTTCTTCTACTACTATAAAACTTGTTAATTTTTCAGTTAGAAAAAAAAATCAAAAAAATAACCTACATACCTTTAAGGCAGGTTTGCATAATTTTTACTATATTGAACCAGTTCTAATTAATGTCCCAGGGGGAGTCTGATTGAGCCAATAAAGTCTGAATAATAAAAATTAAAAAGTTGAAAGTACAGCTGCTATGTAAAGACAATGGAATTTGTTGCTATACTTTGTCACTGTGAGAGATGCAACAGTACATTCACTTTGTTCTAGCATGTTCAGTTTATATCCTGCCTCCTGGACTGTAGCTGATGAGAGAATTCTGCCTTCCTATAAAATAGTTTTGGCTTTGCTCACATAAATGCATCAAAGGCGAGAAAAGGCTTTTAAATAGAGACTTTATTTGTGCTTTAAACTGAGGGTGTGAAAAAAAGAGGCGATACTTTAAAATTGTCTTTGTGCAGTCTTGAGGCCAAATTACAAACTGATTTACATTCTCTCTTAACTTCATCTCAGGAAATCACTTATGGTTTGTGCAACTCTTTTTTTCTCTGAAAAATTCCAAGTGCTGTCTCTGATGATGTCAACCCAATCCCAGTTCTCCAGCTGCAGAATTCCAGGCAGAAAGAGCCACATTCAAAATAAATACAGAAAATGGAGTTAGACTTACTCATCAAAAAGAAAGGTAGAATAGGTTGGAGAGACCAGCAGATACATGTATAAACTATCTTTTTTCCCTTTTAATATCTTTTAAATGTTTTTACTAGATTTTTTTTACTGGTATATGTTATCTAAATAAAGTGTGTAGTTCTCAGTACATAGTTAAGCACTTAATTCCTAGTACTGCAAAACAGGAAATGAATGTAGTCAGTTCATTTTAAGGTACTTGCAGCTCTTTGAAGTGCATTTGGAAATCTGAAAGTTGGTCAGATGCCAAGTTTGACTATTGAACGGAAGTTTCATTGATTTCAGCAGAGTTGCACACATTTCCACCAAATGAAGATTTGACCTATACTTCTAATATGTTTTCTGAAAAGTGCTGGAAAGGAAGGTCTGGATTTCTCTCAGTAACTGTTCCCTTTCTTGGCTTAATATTGCACACATGTTTTCTCACTTAAACTTTGCCTCATTTGGCTTTGGGATTTTATGTAGCCTTTGAAACCATTTCCAATGGAAAAATGCAGCTGTTAGCAAGATTTCCTAAAATGTACATGGAACTAATTTTCCAGGCATTTCTCTCAAGGACTCTGATGCATCTACAGAACACATTTGGCCAAAAGGATTTTTAATGTAACTAAATGATGAAACAAAGAGTAAAGAGAAACCATCCCTTCCATAAAAAGAAGGGCAAATTAACTTTTAGGTGTTCATATTTACATACTTGTTTTAAAGTAAATCTTGAAACTCTAATCTGCAATATTATTTTGCAGAAAATCAGTGATGTTTTAGTGTGAATTAAAATAAGAGGTAAAAGGAGTGTAGTAATGTGAAGCAATCTAGAATTGTATAAATTCCATCACCATGGTATCTGATTTTATACATTGTCTCTCTCTATCATCTGTTCAAAGGCACAAATGACCAAGATGATACAGCCCTCAGCACACGACTCACTAAGAGTAAAAAAAACCATATCATAAAATGCCACCTTCTCAGCCTGGATGGCAGGATGAGACAAGGACAGAACCGCTCAGAACTACAGGCTTGGGACAGAGTGGCTGGAGAGTGCCCAGGTGGAAAGGGACCTGGGGGTTCTGATTGACAGCAGAGTGAATGTGAGCCAACAGTGTGCCCAGGTGTCCAAGAAGGCCAATGACATCCTGGCCTGTATCAGGAATAGTGTGGCCAGCAGGACTAGGGAAGTGATTCTTCCCCTGTACTTGGCACTGGTGAAGCCACACCTTCAATACCATGTCCAGTTTAGGGCCCCTCAGTTTAGGAAGGATGTTGAGGTGCTGGAGCATGTCCAGACAAGGGCAAAGAGGCTGATGAAGGGACTGGAGCACAAGTCCTATGAGGAGCAGCTGAGGGAGCTGGAATTGTTTAGCCTGGAGAAGAGGAGGCTCAAGGAAGACCGTATCGCTCTCCAGAACTACCTGAAAGGAAGTTGTAGTGAGGTGGGGTTCAGTCTCTTCTCCAAGGCAACTAACGACAGGGCAAGAGGACACAGTCCTAAGCATGCCAGGGGAGGTTTAGGCTGGATATTAGTTTTTCACAGAAAGGGTGATTGGATGTTGGAATGGGCTGTCCGGGCAGGTGGTGGAGTCACCATTCCTGGAGGTGTTTAAGGAAAGACTGGATGTGGCACTTATTGCCATGGTCTGGTTGACAAGGTGGTGTTAGGTCATAGGTTGGACTCGGTGATCTCAGAGGTCTTTTCCAACCTAATTGATTCTGTGATTCTGTGGTAAGAGGAAGCAAGATGCAGCTCATATATACTTTTTGTCACAGTCTCTTCTGAGACACCAGTGCTACAAATTTATGTATGTCCCTCTCCACACAGATTGAGTTAAATGACCAAATTATTAGGCGCAATGTATGTATTTTTAAACAATTCCACTGGAAATAGACAGCCATGAAGTTAAATTTTAAAACATCAGTCTATTCTTCATTCTGAACTGTCTCACTACCACTTAGAAATGTGTCTTAAATTCTCTAGAACTGCCACTTTGTTGTCCCTATTCTACATTGTTATTTACAGCTGATAAAATTTCAAGCAACTAGAAAGGTTAGACTAGAAGGCTCTAATCCCTTGTTTACATAAGTTAGAAGTTGTGCCACAAAGTACAAAATTGTAGAGCATCATAATTTCATTTCTTTATTAATCACAGCAGTAAAATATATATTAAATACTGTCTGATCCTTGTAACTGATAAACACATCTTAAATTTTAATACAACACAGAAATGAAAGTGTTATTATTCCCATTTTATCAATGAATAACTGAGAGTACAGTTTATATTTAATGGAAAACCAACTTGATGTTAAGTTGTTGTCAAAAGCTGTGGTCCTATTTCACATTCTGCACCAGCTTGCTGTTTCTGCTTCTTCTCTTATTCAAGTCTGAGTGCTTAAGTCCCTTATGCAGCTAAAGTCACAGGAAGCTTACCCAGCAAGGTAGGAAGCCTGAAGAAATCATCCTTTCAGCATCACCCTGTCAGTACATCCAGTTAGCATTACCCTAAATGCACCTCACCCACTGCCAAGGAACTATTTCAAAGTTAAGGAGATGATTTCAGCTTATCTCAAAAGGAGTGGGACATTTGTGACAGAGCAAAAACTTAAAAGATGATGTCTCACCTCCCATGCTACTTTTCTAATTACTTTGTTCCTCGTTTTTGGTGTATCTGCTTTAGGAATGATGTGATGGGTTTAAAGGGAAGAAAAAACATGACAATGCAAATCAGAATTATAAAGCTTCATACACTTTGTTGCAAGAAAGAATAAGTCCACTTATTTCAGTAGTTAGACTGAGATCAGAGTTCCATGATAATAGCATTCAAATAAATAAGAACTATTGATGGATTTCATGACTCCTTCCTGACTCTGGTGGTCTCCACTGAGTAACTCTTTACCATTCTGTTTTACCATTGCAATTGTTTGAAGGTTCAAGCAACATTGAATGATCCAAGTTAAAGAAAGACCTTTTTCTTTTTTGGAGGTCTGGAAAAGGTTACTTTTAAATTAGTGCATTTACTGCATAGTTCACAGTCATGTGTGTCAAAATAACCTGGAGGGAGGAAAAATAGCAACACTGATCGGGTTAGGAGCAGGAAAGCAGTGAGATGGAAACTGTGTAAGTTGTATTTCCATTAAAACCAGAATATTGCCCAATGATGGCTTTATACTGTCGGGGGAAGAGGTTTTTAGGGTTTCCTGTTGTTTGGGTTTTTTTTATTTTTGTTTTTTTTTTTTTTACTATTTTAGCGGACTGAAAGCCTAAATATCAACACAAAAATGCACAGTATGTGTGAGCACATAGTAATAAATCTGAATGATTGTTAGCAATAAAGATTATATTCAAAATATAAAAGTAAAATGTAGGGAACATGTATAAGAAAGGATTGAACAAAAAAAAAATTACATAATTAGCCAACAATCTAGAGAGAGCAAAAATGCATTTGCTGTGGTGACTGTATGCTAATAGAGTCTTCCCAGACATATACCCACTGTTCTCCATGCCATCTTTCTAAATGCCAGCATTAGCATAACTCCTTAAATACAACACAGAACAAGTTATAGCATGCTACTCTTTTTGAAGCATATAGTGAGAGCTCAGATAATTAAAGCATCAATTAATATTATGCATTTTTGAGGAAAAGTCTGTACTAACTTTTTTTATGAGTTAAAGATGACTATTACAAAGTAATACCCAAGGTTATGGAAATAAAATCAATTAAAATGTATTAGAACACAAGCAATCACAGTCATTGGTAATTCATACATTTCTGACTGAACAATGAAAAGTTTCAAGAAACTCTGTTTATTATTTGGCATATGCATTTATTATGCTTAGCACAAATTTAAGCAAAAGAAAGCACCTGTTCAATGACTCCTTTCCATAAGACAAAGGTTAGGAATATTTCATGGCTATGTCAGATCCATAAAAATAGACTACCTCATGTTGCCTTAAAAAGCAGCATAGAGTGTATGGTGTGGCTGGGAACAAGCATTGGGTGTAAGAAGTAATATAAAACTTGTTGCCAGAAAGCAAAGATTTCATTAATACTCAACCTGAAGTTCTTTTCTCTGCATTGAGAAAGCAGTGATAAAACATCTTTTTATAGTTGTTTTGCCCTAAAAAATGTACTTGTTTTAGGGATAAAGATTTAGCTTGTGTTCACTAAGCAAAGAACTGCTGTGGTTTAAGACATCATCGCTATCCAGCTGTTTGTTACTGCTCCACTGGCTGCCACTGCCCCATCAGGAAAATCGTGAGAGGGAAAGTGTACCTCTAGTGTTTAGGGTAATGCTTGGACACAAAACTCATTCTTTGGCTCATTTTTGGCTTGAAACTTTCAATATTATAAATGTTCTATTCACCAAACAGTAGAGCAGATGGACAGTTTAATATTGTCAAACGAAAATAAGACCATCATGATTCTGAAGTAAATTACTTGGAAACAAAAATTTTGCTTCGGCTACACTGTACAAAGGTTTATTTATAAAATGAGCCAAGGTTATTCATGGCAGGTCTGAGAGGAGGCAGGCCTTCAGATTAGGAAAGTATGTCATTTGGAAAAACATCATATTTACAGACATGTTCTTCCTGCTAGTGTGAATGTAGAGACAGAATTAGCAGGACTCCTGATATGGCTGTTTAAGACTCACAGATATGAGTGCTTTGTCTATGGAGAAATAAATGTTATGCTTCCTGATACTTTTTCACAAGGAGTTTGAAACAGACGGTTTTTAATTGCATAGTTTTCAACTGGTTACAGTAATATAAAAGTAGACTTGTAAACGTTTTACATGAAAGCAAAGACTTTTCAAGAGAGATAGAACAAAGTAAAGATTTAGATATTGATATGGGATCACTATGTCAGGAATTAGGTATTTGCAATGGAATTCATTGGGATGTTAGATGGGGAGATGGGGCATGTGGGTGGATTCTGCAAACCTCCTTTACTTGGCAAGTAGTTTATCTGACAAATAATTCCTCAGTTCTGTTTGATCTCCAGCTTTCTTACTTACATTCCCCATGTCCTGTTATTCCTCGTTTTGTTTTGTTTTTTTCAGTGGTGTAGTAAATTGAAATTACATGGATCCCATGAGTTGCAGGTGTCTGCCTTTGGGCAGATCAATCCTACTCACTACCTCCAAGTGTTGACTTCAGCTTTCCTTAAGTACATATCAAAGTATTTTCTGAATTAAATTCAACATAAAGGGAATAAAACAAAAGGAAATCATATGAAAAACAGATAAGAAAATGAGAGAAAACATTAGAAAACATTTTGAGAAAGACAAATGCAAATGCAAAAGTATGCCTTTTACAATACATACAGCACACTGTGCAAGACAAAAAATCCCAGAAGTTCATGACCCTAAAAATTCAGAGCTAGCTGCCATAAAGAAGATAAATTTTATAGATATATGCTGTAATTCTTAATTCTTGTAGGTTCCTATTTCTCAGATTTGATTAGAAAAAAAAAAGCAGAGTAAGGTAATTACAATTTAATACTTCAAGGCACTTATGCTTACTGTCATCCTACATTGAACAAGAAGGATTTAGACCATCTGAAAAAAACTACCATTGAACAGGAAAACAGAAAACACTAAACAGAGAAATGTACCAAAAAAACACACTTTCTAAAGAGCCCATGGACACAAATATGGATGTAAGAAAGTTTCTTGCATCTTATAGTTTGAATCCAGACTTAGTCTTCTCCTCGGAGAAGATGTGTGATTACTCTCATCTTATTAAGGCCCATCTAATTATTTTATAAAATGCTTGGAGGAATGAAAAATAGTGCTGGTGCCTACAGAATACATAAGGGCTTGATCTATCTTACCATGATTATTTCATTTTTTTAACCAATGACTGTTGTACATATAGTGACAGAATATTGCTAAGAGCAGAGGCAAGATCTCCAGTTTCCTCCTTCCTAGATGAAAGCCCCAAAATTCTGAATGGCAGATCTAGACTTCCTTTTTCAAAGTCCCAGTTTTCTTGTCCATGAGTATTAAATTTCCTTCTACTCAAGGGTGCAATGCAATAGGACACGGACTGAAACTTCTGAGAAAGTTACTGGTCCTACGTGTCTTTCTCTAGGTCACTGCTCTAACCACTTAATTATTATTAAACAAAAGAAAAATAAAAATTAATCTTTTTAACTTTTCACTTAACAGAGACACACAATCTGTAATCCTAGTCTTCCAGGGTCCTCTCTCTAGGCAATCAAAAAACACAGGGGCATCACAAACTATATTGTCTTCTAGATTAGAATATTTCTCACTACACATTGCTAAATTTGCTCTCAGATATCAGATGACTAAGTAAGGAACGATGAAGCTGGGCCCACCCATATCTTAGCTTAGAAGTGAAAATCCTTATTTTTAGATCACATTATATTTTTGATCCAGCCCTGACATCTCAAAAGAAAACCAACAAATTAAAAGAATGAAGAAGTACTACAAACAAGGATTTTCTTAGCTTATGTATGCCAGGTTAGGTTCTCCACTGGCAACTCTTCTATTGGAACTACTTCAATATGCATCCATTGAGATCCAACATTTTATTTTCAATAGATTATTCAGTTCTTTAAGAAATGTGAGACTCTAGACACAACTGTAATAAAATCAGAGGTACCAAGAAAACCCACTTTTATATATAGTCAGTTGTATCAGTAGAATCTTGTTCCCACAAAGCATATAAAATGGAAAATCTGACCTATTGAAACACCTTGTTTAAACTTGGTGAGAGCATAACCAATAATTCCTTTACAATGTGACTGGATGCACAACTGACTGTGAAGATCAGTATGTCCTTGATATCGCCTTTCACTTCAGGACTAAGCCAATTAGTTCTCAGCCTCCATAGAAATTCTGTATAAACAGGTTTGCAGAGGTTTCTTCTCACCTTGGTCTTGAAAGAAAGTAACCATATGAATTAAAGATAGACCATGAACAATAAAATGTGCATGATTTCCAAACACTTTATCAAAATGTTACCTGAAAATAACGTTAAAACTTACAGCACAGAAAACTGGGAATCAGTTGACAGCTCATCTATCATCTCAGCCTCAAAAACCAGTTTCATTCATAACATATATATGAATGACATACCTCTGCATAGCTTTTAAGATGCCATCTGCAGTTTTGAGTCAAATCTTCATCACTCAACAAGGTTCTCTTTTTTTTTTTATAGCCCCCTAATTTTCCTACCATGTCCCTTAGAATGGTTACAATCTTCATCAATATATATGCATCATAATTACTCTGTTGGATAAGATGAGAAAGAATAGACTCAAACTGGTGATCCATGAAATGATAAGAAAACTAGATGACCTTTTGTAGTCCATCCCAGACCTAGGTTTTTGCAAGAGTGACCTGTGGTCAAAGAGAAACCCATGACAGCAAGGCTTGCCCGGCTTGGACCTAACAAAATTTAGACCATCTGAAAAAAATCCAGCCTTCTGCAGAATATCTTACTGGGCAATGAAAGGACTGATTGCTGGTCTTTTGCTCAGTAAGTTTTCTGTTGGTTTGCATATACTGTAGTAATCCAGGGGACAAAGTCCAGAAGGAGTGCTTGTTTTGGCCTAAAGCTGAAAGGTTCCAATTCAGTTCACATAAAACATGATATATATGTCACTGTTGTACCCTTTCATGTCCACTCAAAATGGCACAGTGGAGACTTTGCTAAGGGAAAGCTTCAAATGAACTTTCCTGTACCCTCTCTTTTTCCAACACGATATGACAGAGTGCTACTCATCCTCCTCAGGAATTGGTAGCATATGTTTCTCATCTCTTCTTCCCACTTTAGGACTGCAGTTATTTGCTACCCACACACAATCTTTTAGGTAGGAGAGGTAATAGCAGTTTTCTGTCATCACTTTTCTCTCCTCTCTGATTTGACAAGTCCATACAGGGAATGAAAAGTTACCTTAATCTCTTTACAGCTCTCTGCATGTGGCACCATTCTGAGCACACTGTAGCTCATGCATATTTGCAGACCCAAAAAGCTGATAGCATTTAGGTCTTTCTACTTGGTGTGTTCTTGTTTTATAAAGCTTGTTACCAGGCTGTTCTCAGCTCTCCAGCCATGCACTGGGTTCTCTTGAAGGAATTGTAAGGATGTCTCTCCTGGCTTTTTTAATGCCTGTCTGGTATTAAAGCAAATTGGTGAACATTAACTGTTTTATTTTATATTTTAAATTTAAACTGAGTCATGGGTTAGCCACATTTCCACACCTGGGATTTGTTTATCTTGGATTCAGTTTATATCTTTAATAAGCGTTAGAGCAAATGTGCTAAGGAAATACTTTCCAGTTTTACTATTTTTTATGTTGTTATACTGAAGTTAGTTTCAATTTTTGTTTTGAAGTCAGTTTTATTTTTTTAACAAGTTTGTTTGAAAAGAAAGACTTTAATTTCAGCACTGGACTCTCCTCCCCTTCAAGTTACCTCCTGGCCCTACTTTTTTTTGAGTGTGGTGGTAATGAATGAATTCACACGCAGGCGAGCACAGAAAGTTAGCAGATCCCAAGGTTTATTTTTAATGTGGCTGGAATGGTGTTCCTTACACTCTCTTCTTGCCAGGCTGGGAGTGAAAGTGTTGGGGTGATCTCATCCACAGAAAGGTGTGTCTACATACTCCCTTTCACAGGTGCAGCAATAGAAATCCTGCCCAGGCAGTAACTGTAGAGCCCTCCTGTTTGCTCAGTATATTGCAGTCCCACTTCTGCTGTCTGGGTGAGTGCTGGAATTGGCTCAAAACCAAAGTCAGTTTATTATTATTATTACTTTTTAAGTTCAGAGACAACCTGACAATTTTGGGACCTTGAATCAAAGTTTCACTTAACATCTCAGGGAGGTTCCATAAGGATAACAGTCTTTCTCTTCCAAGGGGCAATCTAATTTCTTCTTTATTTTTATGCAGTATATAACTATGTAGTTCATGTCTGTGCCATTTCAGGCTTACTCAAGACTATACAGTCACGAAAATTATTGTGTCCAGTGTAATTTAAAATGCACCAAATACCTCCTCTGGAAGACGCTTACAATTTACAGATCCTACTCAGATGAAAATTATATCTTCCTTTCTTTAATCTTATTTCTTATAGGTGCAATCTTGTTAATGATATTAAATATATTCTGTTCACCCTTGGTATTTGCACTTGGCAAGTACATATAGCCTTTTATCCAACATACTAAAGTGCTATATCTGATTAGCTCACAGCTATTAGAACTAGATAAGTAACAGGGGAAATTTTCAAGCAATTTTTTATACCTCTGTTTGCATCCCATTTGCATAGCACATTTTACAAACATCAAGGCAAGAAAAGTCCTACCTGCATAAATGTGAATAGCAATGGAAATTATTTGAGAGCTTAGAGGCAAAACCCATTTCAAGTGCTTGCAGCGATCAGGTGGTGATCATACTGAGGCCTGGCTCAGCAAGTCTAGTGCAGAGGGAGAAGCAGGGAACTCACAATCACTGCACAGCAAACTGCATGCACCATGCATTCTTCAAGAGGAACAAATACTCTCAAGTATTACTGCAGACAGTGAGAAGACACCATCAGTGGGGTCCAGGTAATTACATTTAACATTTAATATGTCATTCTCCCTGTGCTTTGGGGTCATCTCTCTGCAGCATGGATTCACTACCCGCTTCCACAAAGGACCTATCAGTAGAAAGCCCTTGTCTGTTACTGAACTTTGTCCAGACTGTTGTGACCATGCGCACAGGCACACATGTAGCATTGGGATGGTTTACTTTCTAATTCATGAAGGCGTGATGCAGTACAAATACTCTTCCTAATTATCTAGGAAAAGCTAGGTTGGAAAACTTCCAATTTTACACCAGTTATGTACAAGTCTGCTGCTATTATCTTTGGACAGTTTTTTGGAGAAAAAGCAAGACCAACGTTAGAAAGAGCCAAGTGGAGAAGCCAGAATCAATACTCAGGAGAGACACGAACCTCACAGCCCAGAAAGGCAGATTTGTATCTCTATAATTCACTGTGCTTGCTAGTGCTCTCTTTTTCTCTAATCTCCAGCAAGGACTTTCCCATTGGATTCCATTTCTGGATGCCAAATCACTGTACCACCCTAGAACTCTAACTGTGAGGCACAATATAGCACTTAACTAATAGCACAGAGCCCAAAAGCTCAAGAGAGAGATTGATATTAGCTTAACTTAGAGGGCAACACAAGGAAGGGCTGATGGGAAGACAAACAGTATAGTGTCAATCAGCATTGTTTTCATTTAAATCAGTGATGAAAACAGGAGAGACCTTTGAGTCCTTGCTTCTACTTGAAAGGTTTTTAGATTGGTTGCATGTTTAAAAAGAAGTAAGAAAGAAATTTCAGAAGGAGATAATAATGATGTATGCTCTCACTCTTCCAAAGACAGGCAGACAGGAATATGAAATAATAGTTCTCTAAATACCTAAATATTTATTTTTTCAATGTAAAACTCTACGCAAACCAATTTTTCAAGCTTTTGTGGTAACATATAGAGGCATTAACACAGAAAATTTTCCATCCAGAGATAGTTTTACTTGTAATTGAGAAGTATTTCTTGGAATTAGATACTTGTTTGCAGCAGTCCACTTTTTGTAATAATAATTTAACAAAAAAAAAAAAAAAAGCTCCAGCAAAGAAATGGTATTATTATTATATTAAGTGTATGCAGTGATATGGGGTGATAGTCATATTAGGACAAGTTAATTCATCTGCCTGTGTTTAGACATCTATAAGATATATGTTCAATTTAAGCTAGTTTAGTCTCTTGCCTTACTCCATTGAAGTTCTCTTACTCGTCCATGCTCACTCTCTGTCCCTCTCTGTTGGCTGTAGAAATAGGTCATATAAAGCTAGATATTTAACTTACAGGCAACTAAGGTACATGTAATATATTTCTGGGTCTGTGTTTTTCTCTGGCCAACTGTAGACAAGCTCACAGCCTTAGAAATATCATCAATAAATAATGACAAACATATTAGCAAATAATTGTTGGATCATTTTTCATGACTTTGCATTCTTTTTTTCCTCTGCATTTTTAAATCCTCCTAAATGCTCTACAGAGAACACAGAAGTTATTATTTTAAATGATATAATTATTTAGAAGTGCTATAAGAAAAGAACTTTGTTTTCCTATACATTTCAGGATACCTTGTTACGTTGCATCTTATTCTAGAGCAGAATCAAGAAATATCAGGCATTTTCATAAAATGAGATTGTCACAAAAACTATTTTTTCCATTATAAAAGTAGGTGTTTCTCTTTGTTGTTTACTAAGTTTCCAGTGAAAATTATTAGATTTTTCTGCCCCGCAAAAAAAAAAATAAAAAATCAGTGATGAGTATTTTGAGGGTCATACATCCTTCCAAAATACATATGTTTTGCTAAAACAGACATTCTTCAGCAAGGATACATTTTTTTATTCCAACCAGATCTACATAGAAACAAGTGGGCAGGAAATGTTCTTTATCCAAATAGAAATTGACAAGAAAAAGAGAGGATTGTGGCTGAAGACAGCAACTAAAGATATGGATAATTTTAATTAAATTGCCAAAACTAGTAGAGGTTTGTGTATCTTTAGATGAATCTCTAATTCAGATACACAACAGTATTCAGTTGGTATTCCATTGTGTTCTAGCCAGGACCCGTTTAGCACTGTGTGGGTGTATCCAAAACTGTGTATTGTACACCCTTTATGTCATTTCTGATGAACTGTTAAAAATTGAGTGTTTGCAACAACTGCCCAGGGCACACCCAAACCCTCAGGCTATAAGCTGGGTGTTAAAGGACCCTGCAAGGTGTGGGAATGTTTTCCATCTTCACACCAGTGACTCAGCTGTGATAAGCCCCCTCCAGGGAGGCATTAGTACCTTCACACCCAGCCTAAGGGGTCATATCTGCTAATGGGCTATTAGAGACTGGCACAATAGGCAGTTGCAACAACCTGGACCATCAAAGATTCCCAAAATATCCCATGACTCACAGAGTTAAATCACCCATCGTGAAACTCCCTATCTTGCAGGGGAGGTCCTGGGCATTCTCACCAGAACCTGAACATATATAATCTTTGGGGTTTGGGACTTGGAGTCCCACTCATCAGATCCAGAGGAGGACCAGAACATCAACAGGACTATGACTGCAACTCTTCACAAGAATGTGACTATCATCCTCACCAACGGGTTTTCCTTTTCTTTTAATTGTACTCAGAGGGACCATATGGAGCTCAGCACAGGGGCTAATGAACACCATTCTGTTCATGCCTCAGGGTCTCAGGTTCTTTTGTGGGTTAAAACCACTTTTTTTTTTTGTATAATTTATTTTAATTGTTTTTAGTAAATTGTATCTCTGACTTGTAATCTGTTTTGAGTTGGGTTGATTCCTCCTTCCAGTTTACCTTTAAACCAGTTCATATGGAATAGCTCCAAGTTCAAAATTTTAATTTAAATGTTCTCTGACATTTTAGATACTTTTGGAAATGCTTGTGAAACAACGTGCTATACTGTTAACATCCTTTTGTTAGTTTAGAGAGATTAAAACTGGTTGCTGTAAGAGAGCACAAGCTTCAACACATGAAAACAATCTAAATACCTGTCCTAGCCCTAGAGACTGTGTGCTTTAATTATGAGCTCATTTAAAAACTGTTGTCCCCACTCAACTCCTCTTGCTCTCTGACCCAATTAAATGAAACTTTCACTAAATAACAACACACCTTCACGGTAAATCACCAGCCTTAGGGAAACATTTCCTTGCTGTGCGTCTGAGAGCCTGCATCCACAGTGTGGTGCAGTGAGCCCAAAGGTGCTGACAGCAATGGAGTTGGGGCTTTTAGGAAGACTATGATTAGGGGAAGGTCTGGGATCTATAATCTGGAGGACATCATAGGTAAAACCTGACCTTCCTCTCGCTATCTTTGGGCTTACTGCTAGTTCAGATTGTGTTTTCCAGTGCTAATGCAGAAGCACAGTCCATGGTTTTGATCAGAGTGATATCTGCTTTTTCTCCCTTGATTTCCCTAGTGTCCACTGCCTTCCTCAAGGCAGCACTCATGTAATTTCTATCCAGGAGGACCAATTGATCATTAGCAACCTAGGTCCCAGTTCTTCAGCCATGGGACTAAAACTCATCTCACCAGGACCTTCATTTTTCAAGATGCATTACATGCCTCCAGTGGGTCCAGTTCTCCCCGCTAGCATGGTGCCCAGGGCACAAAGGCTCCCAGAATGGAATCATGGACTGCAGGGAAGTTGCCAGCTGAACAAAGCTGATCCATGGGTTTCAGAGGGCAGACCACGAAATATTCTCTTTAGGAGGTGCTCCTGTAAATCAGGAAATGGTATCACCAGCCTGAATGGAATAAAGTGTATGAAATTGTTTTTATGATTTTGGGTAAAAGTCTCTGCATATTAGTTCATTTCTGAATATCAGGAATGTCTTTCATTGCCATTTACCTCAGACTTAACAGCGTGTCGAAGTATTCACAGAGGCAGTTCCAGGGGCCATTTGATACCCGAACTTATCACACATTGTTACCTGTTCATTTTCCCTGTCTTTAGTATAACACCATGATGGAAATTTTTCTTGTTTCATGTGTTTAATATTTATGTTGGATAGCTGCAAGATATAATGAAAATTCATTTTCACAGCTGGTTCGAACCTACTTACTTCTGCTTTTCTGAAAGGTGAGAAGAAAGAGAGATGAGATATCTCACAGAGAGAGGTAAAAGAGGAGGGCAAACAGTTGGAGAGAAAATAATGGAAATGTTCTGCAGATAAAAACAATATGAGAGAAAAGATTGATTTTTTTTTTCCCCTCTGAAATAAGACCTACCTAAAGCATGCTCATCTATTTATCTAACAGCAGGGTAGGTCCCTTGATACTGCTCCTCTATATGTCACCAGTACAACACTACAAGGACCTGTTAGCTTGATTAGAACCCATCAATTAGCTTCAAAAGGCTTTGAAATAACCCCTGCTCTGCTTATTGGCTCTATTTTTCCAGCCGACCTGTGTAAAGAAGCCTCCTGCCAGCAGAGGGTGGATCTGGTCTGGAAACAGTGATAAAACAAAAATGCATCTTCATGCACCAGATACCATCCTGTTTTAATCGTTATATATATTTATAACAATAGAATAGGGAAAGTGCCAAGACATTATCTAATATATGGATGGTGCCACAACAGCTTTTAATCTTAGTCTGGGAACAATTAGGACATTTTGCTGCATAAATAACACAGTGAATTAAGTAGTCTTCTTGTATCAGCACCATATGTTGATAGCAAACATATTTATAACATTTATTTGAATAACTTCAAGAGAGGATATTACAACAGATCAGTTGAACCGTAAACACTACTAAAACACTTTTTAAATTTTGTCACTCATTCCTCCTACTAGATGGAGAAAAATACTGGTGAGAAATTTCAAAAGTGTTGGAGAAAACATGATATTTCCACATATGGAATTTGAATTTCTAAGTACCTTTATAAGCTATGCAAATTCCCTAGTCTCAGTAACCACTATGATTACAATTCTCTCTTACACAAATAACAGCAAACCCTGGGCTGTGTAACTAGTCTGTGGTCTTCCATCAGTAAAAACTTCTATTACAGGGAGCTGAAGTGCTGACATTTGTAAGTTTCTGGGTGATGTATTAGAGTTACCATAAATACAGCTGATAGTAGCAGTTGCTGTGGCCACAAATTAGGCTAGTAAATCAAATGCAAGTGCTCACATGTTTTTTTTTGTTTTTGTTTCTGTTGTTGTTGGTTGGTTGGTTGTTTTTTGGGGTTTTTTTTTGAGAGAAAGCTGCAAATTAGCAAATTTTTCTACGCAAGTTCACACATCACAGAAAAAAGTTAGTCCAAGTGACACTCTCATTTTTTTCATTATCCTTTGTTTGTTACCAGTACTTCCACCAGCATTTTTTTTTCCCTTTTTCAAAGATACCATTAATTTGAAAAGGCAATATAAAACAGTAGGTCAGCTGCTTTTTCTGTGTGCTGTTTCCTTTAAATGCATCCTTGAGTGAACCTGGGTAGCTGTTAAGACAATGATGGTACTACTCAGTGGGAAAGAATATTTAGCTTTCTGCAACACAAGGAGATGCTGATTTTTTGCATCTGTATCTAACCAGGTTAGTGAGCAGAAAATCTGGCTGTACAATGAAAACATTTTCAAAGGTTTCCACAATGGATTAAAAATCAGTGGCAGAGATTCATGCATCCTGAGTTAGTCCTTTAATATTAAAAATCAGTGATGTCAAAATTTTGATTTAATTCAACAAACCAGTAAAATATTACATTGGCTGGGATTTACTTTCCTAAACACAGGCATCTAAGATGTGAGACACAGCACTAAGATGTGAGGCAGTTTTCTGTGGTCCAGATGCATCATATAGTTTCTATATAGGGCTCTTCATCTACAAAATCAGTCAGGAGCCTGACAGAGTACTGCTGTGCATCTGAAATGGTGTTACACTCCTGTGGATTGGCAAATGAATCCTATCCACACTGAGAAAACCCCCAGTGGCCAGTAAGTACATTTAAATGCCTGCGTAGATTCAACAATCCTTTCTACTTACACTCCAGAGACTTGCCTTTCTCCGTGACTATTTCCTGCAATCTCAGTCAGTCTGAATAACTGGGTTTTTTCTAGATAGTGAAAATCTCCTCATGTATGTGACTGGTCTAATTATCTATCCCAAATTTGAGGGATTAATTTTTTTTGAATTGGGATTCTTTCTGGCTACAGGACTGCCGGTCCCAACATGATAAAGGAGTCCAGGAATGGATTAATGGGTAAAGAGCTTGCTTCCTTGTAGAAACAAACTCAGTTAACACATTGTTTCACCATGCCTCACACAAGTATATATGAAGCTCCTTAAAATATCTGAGACCTTCTAGAGCTTCCAAGCCTCTGCAGTGAAGCTTGTGTACCAAAATGGAAAGCCAGCACCGAAACAGTGCATCTGGACTTGGCAATTTTGAATGTAGTTGCACAAGTCCGGTATTTTCCATTCAAATCCCTGAAATTTCATTACCTAGACAGAGATGCTGACTGGTTATTTCAGTCATTTCATGTGTGGATGGATCTGGGGCACTGTTGCATGGACCTGACTCTTAGTACCAATAATATGGCTTTGAAGCAAAACTTTTAGAGCAAATTTTAGATCAAACTCAGTGTAACAGAAGAGACATTTTGGCATATGAACATTAAAAGCAAACTATGCAAAGAACACTAAAAGAATATATACTGTTGCAAATCCAAATATTCCAGAAGTTAGAAAATACCAGAACTGGCTATATACAACCCTAACTTCTTTTATTTCAGGTGTACGCCTTATAGCATGATATGTAATTACATTCAAACCTGTCTCAGAGCATGAGCCTTTTCAGTGCACAGAACAGCATATGTTCTGAATAAGAGTAAAAACTCCAGACACCTAATTGTGCAGTAAGCACTATCTCTCAGAGACTGAAAAGAAAAAGCAGCATAAGGCTTTGTTTCTGGTTAACACTTTGCTGCATTCCCAGCAACAGAGCTATAGATTTTTAGTATATTACATGAGCTATGAAGGTGGGATGAAAATGAAGGTAATCACCAGCTGTAAACTGGATAAGGGGTCCCTAACCAATCCTTGTAACTTGACTCCTAACAGCCCCATTAATATATTGTATGTCTGCTCTCTTTTAATACTTGTAAAATGTCAGCTTGTGTGCTCTTTGTCAAAGATGGTTTAAGATCTGTTGAGTTCTTTTCTTGGTATCGTAGTTTCAGCATGTAGCAAAAAAAAAGCTATTTCAAAATATTGTGATTACTGTTGCAGTTTCTGTGGGCTTTAACCATATATTTCTCTTGTTGCAAATAGTTTGCTGCTTTAAGAATGGTTCATGTCTTGTTCGTGACATCCAGAAAGACCCAGACGAGTCTGAGTAGTGGGCCCATTTGAACCTCAAGTTGAACAAGGCCAAGCACAAAGTTCTGCACCTGGGTCAGAGCAAATCTCCACTATCAATACAGATGTGAAGATGAACTGATTGAAAGCAGCCCTATGAAGAAGGACTAGGGGATGTCAGTGGGCAAAAAAAAGGCCATGACCCAGCAAAGTGCATTTGCAGCCCAGAAAGCCAACCACGTCCTGGGCTGAATAAAAAAAAAGTGCGACCAGCAGGCCAAGGAAGGTGATTCTCCCTCTCTACTCCACTCTGGTGAGACCCCACCTGGAGTACTCCATCTGGCTCTGAGGTCCTCAGTACAAAAAATGATGTGGACTATTAGAGCAGGTCCTGAAGAGGGTCAAAAAATGGCCAGAAGGCTGGAACACCTCTCCTATGAGAAAAGGCTGAGAGCTGGGGCTATTCAGCTTGGAGGAGAGAAGGCTACAGGGAGATCTCAGAGTAGCCTTTCAGTACCTAAAGATGACCTACAAGAAAAACATTTTGCCAAGATCTGAAGTAACATGAGAAAGAGTAATGGTTTTAAAAGTGTGTAGATTCATATTAGATATTTTAAAGAAATTCTCCACTATGAGACACTGGAACAGGTTGCCAAGAGAAGCTGTAGATACCTCAACCCTGGAAGTGAAAAAGACCAGGTTGGATGGAGCTTTGAGCAATCTCATCTAGTGGAACTTGTCGCTGCCATGGAAGAAGGGTTAGACTAGATGATATTTAAATGTGCCTTCCAACCCAAATCATTCTGTGATTCTATAAATGTAGCAATGACTAAACTAGCTCCTGACTTCTGACACTCCTTTCCACTTCCTCTTAGTGCAGCAGGAATACATCTGCAAATGGCAGCCTTATTTCAGGGGCACGCAAGAGGTACGTGCTTCTACCAAACCACAGTAAAACATTCATATTGGTTTGCAATCCTTGAGTCTACAGCTGTGCTACTTACTTTTGACATCTAGCTATGAATTCTGTAGCTCTGCCATGCTCCTGAAGCATTGAAAAGATCAGGTCAATTTGGGGCATGTGAGAGGGATGTGGGGGTGGGTGTCAGTTACTGATTTTGCCTCTTCCCATACACGGTTGGACCAGAAAGAACATATGTTTTGACTACAAAGGGATTATTCACTGAGCATGGCAGGATCAAATTTCTGTTTTGAAATAACATGGTAACATCCAGGAAGGAAGAAAGGTACTCAGATCATCCTCCAAGATGCTCAGATGATCCTCCAAGATGTAGGAATTGCACCAGTTTTGACTTTTGTTATTTTCTCCATTCCTATAGCCTCTCATGCACTTTTGGTCTGATTACTAGAATCAAGTCTGAGAGCTTTGGAGGAGTCCACAGGGTACATAGCCAATCTCTACAATGGCAAAGTTTATGCCAAATATAGCTCTTAAATACGATATTATTAAAATATTCTTTCATTATATTGTTTGAAGTGGAGCCACTCAGTCTGCCTTGTGCAGTCTGCCAATTTTTAATCATGAACTGAAATCTGAAATGTTTATTTTATTAGTGAAAAAATGCCAACACTGAAAATATGATTATTAATTTAAAAATAATATTTTAGTTATTCTGCCTCCAAAATGCAGTCAAGTCTTCTGTTTGAAAAATTAGATATTAATGTAACTTATTTTCTTGTTTCTCTAAGAACATAAGGAGTAGATTTTTGTAATAAAGTTTTTACATGATTAGAGACAGTGTATCCTGCAGACATATTATACCCACAAACATGATGGATAACTGTGCTATTTAACCCAAATTAACCTGTTATGTCAAACCGTTTAACAGCTCTGTTTTTGTTCCTCAGTTTAACGGAAGTTCCTCCTGTTAAGTTCTTTGCTATGAGAGCATTTTCCATTGCACACTTTTCTGACATTCCTCTTTAAAAGAATTCTTTTTGCCAGTGCTTATTGATATTTAATGATGGGCAAGACACCAAAAGTCTCAGAATGACCTCATTACTTAATTTTGGCTTCACTCTACCTCCATATTTGAGGTTGAAACAAAGGAATTCAGCTCACTATCCTATGGAATGATGTGACCTTGAAAGCCGTGTTTCCCCTTCGTGCCTACCACCTACACTTTTCATGCAAATAGACTGCTTTACTGACTTAGCTTGTTTGCTCAGCAAGATACTTCACTAGGTCTATCTCATTGTCACATCTTCTCTCACATTGGGATCTACTGCTGTGACTCTGTGAATCACATTTCTTCAGTAAAGTTCTAATGATCCTGGCAATTATATGGTAGGTTATACTACTGACAAGGCATATTCATTTAAACATCTTCAATATTTTAAGGAATCTTACAGAACTTTGCTACTGCCTAAAAAACATCACTTATCTAACAATACAGAGTATATCTTTGCATTATAAACACTTTGAATTTTGGCTTACCATAAGAATTTTTCACTGAGGGTTAAATGCAAACCATTGCTTCAGCTTATTACTGTTCTTAAGTCAGAATATGTCCAGTGAAAGTCATAGAAGGGATAAACTCTTGGATTTTCTTATGCAGTTTCTATTCAGTCGTTCCAGACTTTGACAAAGAAAGCCCAAAAACACTATATAGCAAAGCCAAGTGTACAGGTGGTATTTTGCAATTAATGCAGAAGAGAGAGGAAGATTAATTTCTAAGGTGCAATACCTACTTTCATGAGAAAAGTACATGCTTATGAAAAGGTGTGTTCTTTTCAATTGGATTCAACAGTTAGCTATGCAAACATATCTGAGTTACTTCCTAGAAGATCAGGTTTATACCACACAGAATAACCATACCAGGGCATCCTTCTATTCAGGTCATGTCACGTCAAAGAAAGAAGCATCTGAGTGGTGTGAACAGCAACAAGAGACGAAGGAAAGATCCACCAAGAAGAAAACAATAAGGAAAGCTGTGTATAGATCTGCATTAGTATGTGTGTGTGTCAGTATTACCCTAGGATTTAGCTGCACAGGATGCACCTTGGGACTCAAAGTTCAGCATCCTCTCTTGAGGTAAGTCCTTAGGTGCTTCATCCCAGGAAATTACACAATGAGAACTCTTACCTTCTTGATTATTTTATGTAACAGTTTAATTGATATTAACAGGGGATCCTGGCAATGATTTTTGTGAATCCCCTCACCACTTTGAAGAGATTCTGACTTACAATTCCCACCACACCAAAGATGCTCTTACTATTCTAGTAAGTTGTGTTCATCCTCCAGTTAAAACCTGCTGCTATGAACTGAAAATCTTGAGAGCTGTTGAGTTAAGAAGAAGGAATGAGAAGAAGACTACCCTTAGCTTTCAAAAAGTAGGGTCTTGGTTCTTCCCTAGGACGGGATAAAAACAGTAATAATACTGATTCCATAGATCAGAAACCAGATTTTTCACCTGCCAGCTCAATACTCTTAAGCAGCAAACTGGGAGAAGCAGAGTCATATTCCGCTGTGTTCCATGTCTTTATTGATGCTGGCCCAGAAGCATAGTTATTGGCTTCACAACCATACTTCATTGAGAGCAATGAATTCCTTCCCTGTCAGACTAGCTTACAGCTTGGTGATAGGGGCATTACCTGGGAATAAAGGGAGGGGAATTTATCTGACAAAGGACCTGAATTCAGATGACCAGCATGGAGGAACAATAGCATTCAGCATCAAAGTTGCATGGTTTCTTGTGTTTTAGGACAGACTTTCCATTTATGTTCCATAAAAACTGTTTTAGAAAGTATAAGCCTACATCGAATGATTAACATTGACAAAAAAAACCAACCCAAACCTTCCATATTCTGAATTCTGAGTGGAGAGCAGAGAGACGCAGGTCTGTTTGTGGTATTTCTTATTGGCTAAATCTAAACAACCCTTCCTTCTGGATGGAGGCTTTCTGGTTCCTTGAATATCTGATTTCCTCCTATCAGATATGCAAGTTATCAAGGTACTTAACCTGTTTTAATTGCTTTGACAGGCCCCTACATATTAGACTTTGCCTTCATACACACAGAACAAAAGGTACTGACATCAGTAAAAATTTTACAAGAACTAATATTGTTTGGAAATCTATACAGCTGAATAAATCTGCAATAGAACTAGACATGAGGTGGGAACTTAGGTGCAAAATAACTTTTGAACTGCATTTAGTTTGTGCAGCTTGCAATAAATATAATTCCTAATTATAATTCCATTTCTATCAAACAGACAAGAAGAACTTGTCAAAAATATTTTAAAAGGCTTTTGCATGTTCCATAATGTGCGTAAAGTCCAAAATTCGTGGCTAATGCTATCAGGTATAAACTATATGCATATCACCCCAAATTTTTTGCTAGTTAGCCATGATTATGCTATCACACAAATACTTAAGTGTTCTTTTTTGTTCAAACAATAAATCAAGATCAAAAAGATAGAAAATACTAATGTGAAATAAGATAATCTTTGAGAAACAATAAATCAAAAGATACTTTACCTGGAAAAGGCAATCACTATTTCCTTAAGAAACTCCTACATTGATGTCTACATAATGATTTAAGTTTCTTATTGACAGACATTTTAGAAGTAATTTTACCAATTTTATTCTTTTGAAATAGACTGGGTCATTTTCATAGATATTCCAGATGAAAAACATAGGACATATCAGACCCCACCACAGTGTAACTGTCTCCAGGCTGCAGAATTCCCTGCAGTTATCCTGCTCTGATAACAGAGTAGCAAAATTTTATTCAAAAATCAAGTACAAGAAAAAGAGTAAAGGAGAAAAACTAGAATCTCTGTCATATTGGAAAGGGAACAAAGTAAATTCTGCAACTTAAATCTGTATGAGGAAAGCTTTGGGTACCAATTGAAAAGTGAGCTTCACCCTAGAGAGGACATTAAAATAAATATATTCCTCTAGCTGAAGTTCTCAACTCGACTAAAACCCACAATGTTTCTAGTTCTCCTCTTTCATATTTTTAATGCTTCAGACAGATGTTTCATTTGGGAAAGCAATGTGAAGCTTTAGCTTTGTCCCAGTTCTGAAAATCTTGTAATTTCCTTTAAATTCTATTCCTTGAAACTAAAATACATATTTAAATTTTTTGCAACAAATAAATAGTCATACCTGAATCTCTCTAGTGACTTGTGGTCTCACTAAAGGTGCTACATAACTTCCTTCACTGACAATTTTTTCTTTTGTGACAGGACAGTTCTCTAATACTGAAGGAGTTTTTCAATAACGCTGCCAGTGGAGATGATCAAATTCAAACACAAACTCCCAACCAAACTCAAATGCAAAAAGGAAGCGCATGGAGGATGAAACCAAGGTTGGATAACATGGGAAGAATACGGAGACATTGTCCAGTCAACAAGGGATGACAGTTAAAATCCAAATGGAATTTAACCTGGTCATGAATGTCAAAGACAACCAGAAAGACTTCTGTGAGTACATAGATGACAAAAGAATGCAGAAAATGGGGGCCCCTTGCTCAGTCAGGGGATCTCTTTACACAGGACATGGCTGAGGTACTGAAAGCCTTCTTTGCCTCCGTTTTTACTGTAAAGACTGGCCTTCAGGAATCCTTCAGGTCTGAGAGACCAGCAGTATAAGCTGAAATAAGGAATATGTACCTGTGGTAGAAGAGTCTCAGGTCAAGGAATACTGAAATAGAACACATGTAAGTTCATGGGCTGTCATGGAATGTACACACAAGTGCTGGCAGAGCTGGCAGGTGCCAGGGCAGAGTTCCCTGAAGATGTGCAGAGGGCAGACAGGGCATGGGCTCACATGTGGGCCAAGCTTGGAAGGGCCCATGTCTGGGTAGGGGAGATCATGGGCAATGGGTTGGGTGAAGGTAAACCCCAGTGAAGGGGTCAGAGACTGTTAGGGCTGTCTGTGCATAAAAGTGATGAAGTTAAATGTCATGGCTAGTGAATGAGCTCACCAGTAATGTCCCCGACACACACACACACTTCTACACTGCTAAAAAGCCTAGGTCAAGACCCAAAAAGTCATGCTCAGAACATATCAAAGGCTTCCACAATAGCAATACCATCCTCAGACTTCCACACGACATTTGCAATGCTGCAGTCACTCTGGAGCAAACTGGGTTTGGGAGAGTAGGTCCTTCATGCTGTTGTGTGTGCATGAAATCAGCATGTTGTGCTTGTCTCTGCTATGACAGAGACCTCTGCCTTTGCTTCTGCCTCTTCAGATGCAGTAAATCATTTTCCCCAGCTACAGTTTATGAAAATGAAGCTAATGGAAAACTAAGCTGTTACAGGGGTGACAATTCCTGGAAAAGATGAGTTATAGTACAGTAAAAAGAGCCAAACAGCTGGTTTATGTGCCCTTCTGAACAGTGATGGATACTCTGAACTCTTGTTTTTAAGAGCTGAAGAGAAAGAAGCATTTGCTATCTTACTCTTTCTTCATCTGACTGTCTCCAAATTAAAATTCATATATATATGAATGATATGCATGAGGTATATACAGTGCTGTACTGTGTTGTACTGTAGAGAAATTTTACTTCATGTGCTTATTTCGTCCATTAGGATTTATTGAAGTTTTTTCTACATTAGCATTTTTTATTTTCAGCTGGTTTCAAGGAAATAGTCAAGCAAGTATCAAAAAAAAAAAAAGAATTTTCACATTTTACTAATGCATTACATTTGCATCAGTAGAGGGGTTCTGGAGACATAAAACAACAGCATACCTATCTTTACCAGACAGTTAAGAGCAGCCTGAAGTTCCTTTTTTGGTAGATCTGATTGTTACGATTCTACTTAAGCCTGTAGCTGATTTTACCCGTGCTAAGCACAATTGGCACATGCTTGCTCACTTAATTATTAGTGGTACAAAGAAAGAAATGCTAGTTTTATCAAAAAACCCCACAAATTTCTCAAGAAAGGTACTCTATGCTCTTAAAGAAAAAAGTGCTGAAAAGTGAAAATAAGACCACAATAACAATTATTCCAAAAAATACCTGTCAAAATTTGGGTTGCAAACATGGATTTGAATTTTATAACATGACAGTATTTTCCATTTTAAATATTTTTTCCTTTTGAGGCTGTTTTAAATTTTCCTACTCATATTCTGTGTTGTGTGGTTTGGTATTCTACTTCTTTAGAATTTGTTTAGCACAACTTTCTTAGCATTAGTTCCTAAATTTGCTGAAACCTTGGACCACCAAGTCTAACTTTCACCTAGATATTATGAACTCTTCCCTAGTCACTTAAAAGCAGGATCCAGAGCCAGTTCAAGACAGAAAATAAGAAAGTTACATTTAGGATAGTCCTATTCAGGGCCAGGACCTGGACTCGATGATCCCTGTGAGCTTCTTCCAACTCCACATATTCTGCACCTCTATGATTAACAGAAGTGCAGCCTTAAAGATGAGAAAGGAAATGACTTGTGCCTAGAGACCATGAAAGGACCCAGTGATGAGAAGATCCCAAACCCTACTATGACAACTGGTCATATGAACTGTTGCATGAGGGACAGGAAATTTAGGTTGTAATGGTACAGTTGCCCAGGGCTTTCTATGTTCAAAGGCATTCAGATCAAGCAGTGCAGTGGTGTTAACAAAAATGGCTCTAGAGAAGAATCTGCTTATTGGTTCAGCAGAAATCTAGAGCTGAACTCTGCTATGGTAGCAGGAATACATTCTTTCCAGAACATCTGTAAGTTAGGGCATTGGCTGTGGGTTTTCTTTACCATGTTGCGTTAATTTTAAAGTGCATTAAGTTAATTTCTATCTTTCCAACTTATTTTAATTGAACTCTTCCTAAATTTACAACTGTGGAGTCACTGAAAGAAAGGAAGTGGGTGGGTTTACATGTGTTTTTTGGTTGGTTGGTTGGTTGGTTTGTTTTTTAATTTCACTTTCTTGATATTCTGATGCAACTGTCATCTTTTAGGTGTTTGCCTCACAAATATCATAAAAATAATATACCTTTTCCTTTCCCCTCAGGCTCTCAGAAAATTGAATCAGCAAGCCCCAGATAGTTAATAACTTTTTAATATCTCTTTCAATCATTTTTAAAAACTCTCACTTGTCACTGACAGTTTTGCAGCTCCCATCAAAGAAGACAGACTTGACTAACAATTATTTTTTTACTCTATACAAAGATAAATTTTACTTCCTATTTTTTTCTTATCTGTGTTGAACACCAGTTGGGTAGTGAATGCTTCCAGATGATTATTTGAGAATTTCCTAACCTCTAGCAAAATACCTTTACATGTCTTTATATTTGTATCATCAGTAAGATTATTTTCAGAATATGAGATGACAGGAATGACAAGAACTTATGGAACAGAGAAGTTTTTTGCAACCAAAATTGTCTTCTCAATCAATAGAAAGCCATTAGCAGCAACAAGAACAGTACCACTTTCAATTATTATTTTAATATTTAGGTGTTTTCCTTAAATTAGTCACCTAGAAAAAAAAGACAAATGAACTGGTCAATGGGGAGAACCAGGCACTTCAGAATTTAATAATTTGTTTCAAATGTATTTATTTTTGTTTGATGAATCATGCTGTAGAGGTGTTTATACAAGAGAAATGCAGACTTTCACACAAGTCTAGTCAAGCAGACACATTGTTTTCAGATTATTAAGAGTAGATGACATGAACTCAACCTGACTGATTTGAGCAACTCATCAAAGTTTTCCCCTTGCATCCAGAATCACTATGGGGCCAAGAATTATATGCAGAGGAAGGTGGACAGGTCAGTCTTTCCTTTCTCTGTAGCAAGTAACATTTTCAACTGTTTTCACCTGTTGAATTTTCTCTCACAGCAGTGACCTGGAATCAAGTTTACATCATCAGTCCCTCTTGTTGACTAGAGTTTGAAAATTTTGTTATGATATTATTTCTAAATGTCCACAAATGCAGGGCCCTGACCATGATGGCGCAAGTTGTCACTTCAAGTTTAAATTTTTTTAATTTAGGGGATTGAGGGTGGGGGTGGGGGGGAGGGTTACTTGATGTTGCAAAAAGGAAAATGTTACAGATCAGTCCTTAGGGGCCAAATAAGCACCAAATCAAGGTATAGGCAGAAAATGTCAAATTAAGCCTATGATAGCATTATCTTACCAAAATTTTGTTTTCATAGATTTTTTTTTCCTATGGAGGCAATTAAAAAGGAAAGGAAAGACACAACAAGGAAGATTGCCGTGTGCCGCCGAGGGGACAATGAAACGGTCCACAGCCACGTTGGAGGGTAAGGAAGGCTGGAACACTTTATTAGGGCGCATGAGACTCATATAGGGTTCGGGGGAGAGGCTTGGAAACTGGGAGGAGTTAGGGCGGAGCACGACAAGTATGGGGAAGGAGAGGAGGGGACAATACAATTATGGGGAAAACTGGGGGTGGCTAACCTTATATGATGATGCTGGGTTGCACCACCGGCTGGCCAGTGGAAAAATAGGGATCAGATAACCAATGGGGGATTGGTAACCGGGGTAGCCACAGCCAGTGGGGACAAACTTACAAATACAGACAGAATAACTGTCTATCTAATACATATAATCACTATCTATGCTAAAAAAACCTTTTAAAAACATCAACTTCTGCAACTTGGGGTTGTTGTCAGTTGATCACTTGATTGTTAGATCCATCCACTCCTGTAAGTGTTCATCTTGGTTGTTTTGGCAATCCTCTGGGCGGGGTTCCCCCACAGAAGATAAAGATAACAATGCTATGACACATTATGACCACTGTAAGTGATCAGAGTGAGAGAACAGAGTCAAAAATTATAACTTACAGGAACCTGAAAAGTGAGATTTTAAAAGTCACTAGAGGTTGCTTAGGGTGAGAGAAAACATCGAGAAATAATCAAAGTAGGAAAAAACCCCAACATCTAGATATGACAAACAATATAAAACCATATGCATGTTCTTTAGAAATTAGATGTCTGTTATAAAGTCCAGGACTGAACAAGTAGTAGAAATGGACTTGTGAAGAAAGTAGAAAATATTGAGCTTAGATATTTTATGTGTGGTGAGTCAGAAGAATTTAGCAACAGTCAGAATGGGGAAATGCTCAACTCAATTACTGGCTTGAATAAACCTAGTACAATTGCTGGGGATTGCAGGATTGCACTCATAATCGCAGGTTTCACCATCAGAATTACAGTCTAGAAATTGCTTCTCCAAATTAGTCCTAGATTTATGTGGTCATGTTTGTTTTGGCACTGCAATAGGCAAACAGGGTGCTATATATTGCTTCGTTTAAGTCTTTATAACAAATATATTATTTGTGGCTTTTCTGAAACATTATTCTAATTGACTTCAATTCTTTGTTAAACTGCACACTTCTTTATTATGAGCGTATCTAGATCTGTGATTTATCCATGCTGTAATTGCGCTGATGAGTTGTCAAGGAGAATTTATTTCTATTTTCATAGTTCATACATTTCATATTGATATTCTGATATGGGTAAAATTATAGTGGTTTAGAATTCTTATTATTTTAAATCATATTTCTTGTTTTATTGTAATTTGCAATTAAAAATAAGTAGTATTGGTCATTCTACTTATAGTTAATGACAAAAAAAAAAAAGAGATGTTAAAAATGTATGTTTAGTACACAACCAGGAGTTCATCTTTAGTCTAAGGCCAAACTGTAGTTAATAAGCGATGATACATGTGCTATTAGAAAAGTGAAGTATGTATTCAAAACCAGTAAACATGTCCTTATTTTGTTGACTTTTTTTTTTTTAACATCTAAACTACATATAACAGCTCATTCCCAAGTAGTTCTCATTTGTTCTGCTTTTCCGTATCTTCACCTTTTTTCCTCCCTTCTGCTGAGACCTTTCTCCTTCCCTGTCTTTGTTCATCACCTTGGAATCTTGTTCTGGTCAATGTTTTGCTCTGTCATTTAGCTGAATTGCTCCCAGCAAAACCAGTGGAAAAGCAAAAAAAGCTCATGAATCCAACTTATGAAATTCAAGTAGAGAGAATAGGAGTAGGTGATAGCAACTGTTTAGTCAAGGTTTGACCAATTTTGCTCCAGCTGAAGTGTGAAAACATGGCCAGTCTGCCTTCACCGCCTTCTTCCTTGTTGCATAGTGAATATTCCTCATGATCTTCTGAGCCAATAATCAAATATTTTAAAAACTGGGATATATATAGCCAAGGCATCATTTGGCCAGGGGAGATCTCATAAAGGGTAGATGGATTCAGACAGTATTAACTCATGTATTCAAAATTATTTAGGCAAGCATTTAGACTGAGAGACTGCCAGCTGAGACTATGAATAATGCTAGAACCAGGAACTGACTGAAGGAGTCTTTAAGCTGCTACTGCTATTTTCAATAACTCTAGAAATACTGGAATAATTTCAGAAACTGGAAGAAATTTAATGATGTGCCAGTATTTAAAAGGGATAAACAGTTCAACCTGCCTGAAGATATTCTCTCAGACTGACCTTGACCCTGTACAAAATAGTAGAACCGATACATTAAATAATAAAATATTATTAACACAATTCAAATTAGTCATCTGGAAAATAGGTTCTGTCAAGCCAACATGATTTCTTTTTCTGATGAGATTGACAAAGATAGGATTATTAGTGTATATAACCAAAGCTCAGTCAAATTTTGACTGTGCATTCCAGGACAATTTGATTGAAAATCTAGAATACTACAAAGTTAACACAATGAACGCTACATATATTACCCATTAACTAAGTGATGAATGCCAGAGAAATCATCATCAAACAGGTGTGCTTCTAATGTGATCCCATAGGTAATGCTGTCATAATATATTTTAATGAGTTTTTATAAATGACCTGGAAGATAGCATAAGAACATCATTAAAAAAGTTTGCAGTTATGAGGAAGAATTAGAGATTGGCAAATAATAAAGAAGAAATATTACAGGCAAAGGGCAATCTTGATTTCTTGAAAAGCAATAAGCTTGCAAACAGTATGTGTTTTGATTTGAATAAGCAAAAAAAGAGAGAAAGATTAAAAGACTAAAGGACATAAATGATACTAACAGGAGAGGAGATGCTAGCATAGGAAAGAGTAATTCTGGGAAGATCCATGAGATTCTGTGTTTTGAAAGGCTAACACCTTGAATTTAGTGAAAAGGGAGTACTGAACAAGCATAAAGAGTCAATAACACTTACGCATTTCTCCCAGAGTCAACATTACTAGAATACTCAAGTAAATTCCTTTGCCTACAGTTCAAGAAGGACTGATATTTGGAAAGAGTTCAGAGAATATTTGTGAGAATAGCTAGATTATAAGAAAACATGACTCATAACAAAAAAATTCCAGGCACTTTATCCTTTGAAGTTATGAGGGGATTTTGGCCTACTTATTCCTATGTGAGTTAAAAAAAAATAAAAGGGTTATTCCAAAGGCTAATCTAATGTCCTGTGTCACAGATCAAGGTAGTTAGCCACATTAGTCCATTTTTGAACATAACCTATGACCTATACAACACTACTGAGAATCAGAATCATAGAATCAGCTGGGTTGTAAGAGACCTCCGAGATCATCAAGTCCAACCCTTGGTCCAACACCATTGTGATTACACGATCATGGCACTAAGTGCCACATCCAGTCTCATCTTTAAAACCTCCAGGGATGACGAATCCATCACCTCTCTGGGCAGGCCATTCCAATGCCTGATTACTCTCTCTCTGCAAAAAATTTCATCCTAATACCTAACCTAAACCTCCCCTGGCAGAGCTTAAGCCCGTGTCCTCCTGTCCTGTTGCTGGTTGCCTGGGAGAAGAGACCAGCCCCCATCTGGCTACAACCTCCTTTCAGATAGTTGTAGAGAGTGGTCACCTCTGAGCCTTCTCCAGGCTAAACAACCCCACCTCCCTCAGCCACTCCTCATAGCACTTATGCTCAAGTCCTTGCACCAGCCTCACTACTCTTCTCTGGACCTGTTCCAACACCTCAATATCTTTCCTGAACTGAGGGGCCCAGAACTGAACACAATACTCAAGGTGTGGCCTCACCAGTGCTGAGTACAGGGGACAAATCTCTTTCTTTGTCCTGCTGGCCACACTATTCCCACTACAGGCCAGGATGCCACTGGCCTTTTTGGCCACCTGGACACACTGCTGGCTCAGGTTCAGCCTCCTGTCAATCCAAACTCCCAGGTCCATTTCTGCTTGGCTGCTCTCCAGTCACTCTGTCTCCAGCCTGTAGTGCTCCATGGGGTTGTTATGGCAAAAGTGCAGGACCTGGCACTTGGCCTTGTTGAACCTCATCCCATTGGATTCAGCCCATCTCTCCAGCATGTCCAGGTCCCTCTGCAGAGCCCTCCTGCCTTCCAGCAAACTGGCACTGCCCCCCAACTTGGTGTCATCTGCAAATTTGCTAATGATGGCCTCAATTCCCTCATCTAAATTGTCAATGAATATATTAAACAGAACTGGGCCCAACACTGATCCCTGAGGGACACCACTAGTGTCTGGCTGCCAGCTTATTTCAAACCAAACAGAATTACAAGCTGAATTTGAATAATTTGAAGAAAAGTTATAAGTTTGACACAGACTTCTGTAAGAGATCATATCTTAAAAGGTTTGTCTTGACTGGATAAGACCTATCTAGCAGGAATGAAAATCAAAAGTTTTTTTAGACTATAAGTATAATGAGGCTTAGTTAAGATGATATACCTCAGATATATATAGAGCAAAAGACTAACTTTACTTTAGAAAGCAGAATATCTCTAAAAAAAGATAGTAGTTTGTTTCTGCTTTGGTTTTTTTTTTATTCTTAATCAAACTCACTTTTTTTTTCCAGTTGATGTCCAATGCTTAGTTCTTTGAGGTAATTAGGAATGAGAAAAGCAGTTCAGTTAAAATATGAAAAAAATCACCTCTGCCCCAGATTCCAATCAACCATGAATGACCACGTGAAGAATGAGGTCAGAACAAAGGGTCACTTAGTCTAAAGAGAACAAGTAATTCATATTCTTAGCTTTGTTCTGAAAAATTGAAGTAAAAATAACAGTCACATCTGCTGTCTGAAATGCAAGTGCAGCTGCATGCGGATACACAGAAGCAGCTTCAGAGAGAAATGAAGCACCACATCTGCAATAAGAGACAATTGGTTAGTCATATTACTCAATAAGCTGCAATTGTTAACCCAAAGAGGATACCTATTAATGTCCAAAATATTTCAGTGCACAAAAGGGAACACAGGAGGAAGTACAATATCACCATCAACTCTTGCTCAGTTATAGGATGTTGCTTAGTAATTTGCCTGTCTTAGCATGCTTTGCTTTATGGTTAGAAAAGCTAAATTCAGTTCTTTCAGTTTTCTGACCTGTATAGGTGGAGAACCAGAGATATCTGCAGAAGGAAGTAACACACCCATGAAGAGGTGATGAGTCTGTGCTCTAGTTCAGGTGGGGAGAGGAAAAAGGAAGAAGTAACTGATAAACATTCAAACATTTGGATGTCTTATCCAAGCCTCTCTGGTCTGGAAGCAAGACTGGAAACAACTCAAACAGGATTTCTTGAAGGATTTCCAGAAGCACTTGGTTTTGGCTGAGTCAGTAGTACAGCAAGAATAGACTTTCTGGGATATTTCAGTATTGCTGTTTCCCATCTCAGATACAAACGGAAAATCTGGCATTTCCTCTCCTCTCCTCTCCTCTCCTCTCCCCTCCCCTCCGCTCCCCTCCGCTCCCCTCTTCTCTCTTTTAAACTTCCAAACCATTCAGGATGTGATTCAGTTAGAGGTTAGGACAAAAGCTTTGCTTTGGTTGAAACACCAAATCACCTTCATGTTTTCCCAAAGAAGATTGATGCACACCAAAGCCCAGGAATTTGCAGGGAAATATGAATATTTAGTACACAAAGGAAATGGAAAGCTAATGAATATTATCATTCAGGAAAATATATTTCTCTTCTCGTTAAAATTTTGTATATACAGAAGCACAAATGTGCACGCACAGAACCTGATGCACACACTGTTCCCCAGCTATTTACACATTGTTCCCATTGAAGCATGGAAGCCACACACATTCATTTGAGGGCAAAATTGGGACCCAACAGCTGGATATTTTAATGTAGACACATTAATTACAGAGCTCAATGACCACTGCTACAACGGAAACTCTGACCAGACTGAGCAGATCAGCCTTGCAGTGTCATTCCCAGCTCCTGGACAACAGACAGTGATGTCTGAGGGACGAGAAATACCATACTTTTGAAAATGTTCACCTGTTCATTCTCTCCTTGAACACTAGCATTGGTACCCACTCTTCCTTCACCAAGGACTGATTGTTACATACATGGCCACACACAAAGCTTGCCTGGCAGACAAATGGCTCACAAAGTAAGCATTGTAATCTACTTTGCTGGCAGTACTCCGTGCTGTGGATGCAACTGGGATAGTGGTGTTGCTGACTTGGAGAGAGTTTCATTATCTGCTTCTGTTAACATTTCAAGATTTGGCTGCCGCAAGCCTTCCCAGATGCCTTCTTTCACTGGCTTGGTTCAAAGGCAGGAGTGAATTGAGTGTATATAAAATAGTTTTACTTTGTTCTGGTATGTACATACATACACACAATTAGCTGCACTTACTGAGTTGAAAGTGGTCTGCTATTGACAATTCAGAAAATGAAAATAAATTTCAAACTGATGATAATAAAAAAGAAATCTTAAAATATAAAAGATATGTGATATTAAATATTGGGTAAAAAGTATTTAATGAAAAATCTAATACATAAAAATGAATACATAGGAAGAGTTCTCTATTTCTGTGTGTTGTACGAGGCCTTAAGAAATGCTCACCTGAAAAAAGGAGCGTGTTTTTTTCTCATAGGAAAGAATCTGACATCATACATTGGATTCTATCCTCATTTCTAGTGCCTTTGACAAAAAACATGCATCTTGGCCAGAAATTCTCATGAAATTGCAGCAGGTTGAATTTTACTCTTTGTGATTCGTTAACTTCTTGTTTGCCTTTTTCTTTGTTTTAATGCATGACAACAAAAAGGTTCATTCTTTGGGGGAATCTCCTGCTTAAAAAATAGGGGAAGAGCTAATTACTTTTCCCAAGAACCTACACAGCAGCAAAACAGTTACTTTCTAACAGTAGGTCAATGTTGAACACACCTTTGAAAAGTGGAAGGCAAGGTGAAAGTGCCTTTAGAATACAAATAATTAGCTTGGCTCCTTTTTCTACTGGCACAATTCAAACTCAGAAAGACTGATTACATTTTACATTTAGACTGGAAATCCTACCCCACAAAGGGGTAGTACCACTATTAGCATCAAGAGGAATGACACAACATGAGAAAGCATCGCCACCACAAAAGCATGTGACATCAGGGGACACTTGGGGGCAGGGGGGGAAAGAGTACTTAATTCAATTGTACACTACTTAATTTTGATTTTTTTTTCTCTTCCTGAATCTATTTTGCAAATATTTGTATTTTAATTTTTTTTCTCCTGCATGAGAGATTTGCAACATTTTTGATTTACTGACTCCAAGAATTACTCAGTGAATGCACAGTTTCCACTACAGGAGATTCTGTGGCCCCAGGTTGAAAATCTTGCTCTATTTTTTAAAATAATAATAAAAAAGTAGTCTTATAATGTGCTGCAAAATTAATAAAATCACACCACAAAAACTGGTATTTCTTTAAGGAAAGAAGCAGTGTTCTTCACAGCAAGCAACAATACCCAGCATAATTAAAGTAACAAAGAAAATAATAAAAGAATGAAGAATGACTACAAGCTACTTGCAGCTGAGGTATTGTCATTTGCTTGATGTAGACCTTGTTTTCAAGACGCTCATTTAGTCCTTACACTCAGTCTGTTATTTTATGAGTGAGATTCATTCATTCCATTTTCTGTTAATGGAAGTGTCATCCCTTGAACTTATCTTTGTATAACCAAGGTTCTGTTCTGTATTTTCTTTTGCCCTCTTAATAGAGCATTCAGCCAGTGATGAGTACACCTAGATTCTTCATTTCTTCACACCTCCTTCACTGTTCTTCAGACAAGGTATTTGTACTTGTTGTTTTGAAAAGAGCATGAGAAGAAAAAAGAGAAAAAAGGGAACAGAATCTGCTGACCAAATGGATTTTCTAAATCACCTTCCTTTTGTTGATAATTATAAATATAATATAGATTGCTAATACATAATCATATATAAATAACTACAATACAGATTTGCTCAAATAATATTCCTTTTAAAGATACATTTTCTAACTGTTTTCTCAGGTATGACACAGGACAGACTCATTAAGTAAACATTCATCAAAATTATATTTTCCAGGATATGGAAACCTTTGTTCTGAGGCTGTAATCCTGAGCATTAAAAGCCTGATAATGAAGTAATGTTTAGTCCCTGACATAGGTCTGTAAAAAAACCAAAACAAACAAAAAAAAATGATCAGTTTCCAGCATTTTAGCAAACATTTGTAAATATTTAAATTATAGGGGTTTTTAAGAAAATGGTATTTTGAAGTCATGTACAAAGATAAATTGAATGTCCATAGAAATACTGAGAAAATTAAGTTTAAAAGGAACATCATCAAGTTTTTTATTTTGGTAGAGGAAGAATTTTTTTGTTTGCCTGTTCACCTTACTTTTCTACATGGAATATGTTTGTATGGCATTGATTTCACATGTATGAAAACATCCTCTGCTGTGGTTGGGTAAGTCTGCTGAAGACTTGGTTAGGCGTGAGGAGGGCAAAGTCATGTAGAAATACCCACGCTAACTTTAAATGAACTTGGGTCAAGAGAGTTTCTTTAGTAGGATTCAACACTATGGGAAAAAATCTGCATCTCTGTCTTCCAGTACACATTTTAGCTCATTTAGACCTGGGTCTTATAGCTTAGTTATGCACTGCCTCCTCTGAGTTTACATTTAGTGAGTTTAATGCTTCAATGGGCAACTCTTGAAGGATAATGTCCTATGGCTCAGTCCAAGTCTGCTCTGCTGAATTTCAATTCAGAATGTGTGAAGTTTGGACTGCATCAAATACCAATGCAAAAGAGAGCACACATCACTTTTAATAGTACACAAGGGAGGATACTGCCTGCCTTGCAGCCTGGTCAAGGAGCTGAAGAAGCAGATGGCAGATTTGCTACACTGACTACCTGCTCTAATCTCACCCCCCAACACTGATGGGCTCATATTATACTGCTTTATGGTTTTACTACCTCAACTGCTCCCTTTAACCAGAAATTCTGCAGCTAGACAGACATTAGGGATTTTCAGTTCAAGATTTTTAATATCTTTATTTAAAGTAAGTGATTTTTAATTCAGCCATTGAGATGGTCAGGAGCAGTGGAGCCAACTCCTTGATATTTTTGAGTAATTGCCAAAGTTCTCACCACCTGCTTAGTCACAGATGCCAGTCTCGGTCTAGCACATATACACAGGTGTACATAAATACATTCACTAGTAATTTTAACTTCATAATAAAAATTATATCTTTTATTTTAACAAACTTTTGTGTATACCATGTTAACTTTATTCTCAATTATTATTGATCCTCTTGCATAAATATTTGATGATCATAGTCAGGCATATGATTAACTCTCATCTGTATTGAAGAATACTGGTCAATATTAGATTCTCATTCACTGCAGAGTTACAAAGGATCCTGAATACACAATATAAAAGCCATTTTCATCATGAGGTATGCCATGTTTTGGAACACAATTCTGTCTTAATATCAGAAGATAGTTCAAGACTTCAAATTCTATAAAATTTTAAGTGGCATTGATCTCAGTGAAGTTTTACGCACTGATGCAGCAGCAGGTACATCCAGGTTACTCATCCAGATTCTTTTTATTGTTGTTGGGGTGAAAATGGCATTATTAAAGCTTACATTTATTATGACATTTTAAGTCTGTTAATCAGGATAAGATGAGGTGTTTTCTAGGAATAATTTTTTCTCAAAGAAAACTGCAAAAGGAGACTGGAATACTTTGCTAGGATTAGATTTCTACAGCACAGATACCTACACTAGACATTATGAAAGCTACTACTGCTGTCTGGCTGTAAAAGCATTTTCTGAAACACAGCCATTCAGTGAGAGCTATACTAGGGTCTTACAGACATTAGACTGATAAATTCAGTTCCTGATTTACCCTGTGATTTCCTTCAATTTTCCAGGCCTACCTTTTGGCCTTATTTTGTTCCCTGTGGACAATGCAAATCATGTCCCTTTTTCCTTTTCTTATGATAAAAAAAAAATCAAAACCCAAAACCAAACCAAAAACCAACAAAAACCCTCACCACCACTCCCCTGCCCCCACAATACAGTTATATTCCTATATGCAAGAACTAAAGGACAGAAAACTAAATACAGTGAATTTTGCATAGCAGACATGTTCTATTAAAAGTAGAATAAATAACAAGATACACAGATGAATGAACCTCTTGTATCCATTGCCCTTCTCTGGCTGTAATATGTTGCTAATATAGGATTAACTTGTGATAAGAATGTCTACTGGCCCAAGTGAGATAGGAGTTGAAAAAGAAAATAAATTAATATGATTTGTATTCTCAAGGACAATTGCCAGCCTAAAATGTGTTATACCAATAGCCAATGGTATCTAAAATAACTCATGTTAATTCAACAGAAACTCAGTCCAAAGACCTTTGCCTGTATCTTTTCCAAGCTGCACTACTAAACCATTCAGAACAAAATAAATAGGAAAATAGATCATAAAGGAATTACAGTCCCAAAGGTAGTTGGCTGAGGCTCAGATGCTTTTGGCAGCAGGACAAATTATGTGCATATGATCAGCAAAAGGCATGCAAAAGATGCAAAGGATAATGACATATTTTGTTATTGTGTTTGTTTTTTCTTCTATTTTGTTCATTATGCACAAAATTAGAGGTAGAAGCCACAGCCAGAAAGCAGCAGCTCAATAAAAAGTAAAAGCAAAAGCATATCCAAATAGCTGACTTAAATAAACTGGAAAAAAATATGAGGAGCAGAAACAACACGAAAAAGAGTTTGAGTCAGGAGAGAAAAAACTCAGACCCAGAAAAACAACAAACCAAAACAAAGAAAGCCTTCATCTTTACATCTTCCTAGTGATGAAAAGATTGAGAAAATAATAATAATAAAACAAAAATGAAATCATAGTTGATGTTTAATTATTTCATTCTCTTCAAGACAAACTCCTATAAGAAATCTCTGGGAGAATGCAGCATCTTCCCTGGGGACCTTCACTTCACTGCTTGGCCAACCTTGTGTCATCATCCTCATCACTACCTGCTGAATACAATGAAATCGTTGTGAAGGGAATTATCTTCCTTAACAACAAACCCAATATGATTCCTACAAAATTCCTTTCTATGTTTACGGAAAATATATTTATAAAAGTGGAAAAAATATTAAAAAGTCAATATTTCTGATGAAGAAATCTGAAGTTTGTTAAAAGATGTTTTACACTGAAAAGATTTTAAATAAAAATATTCCACCAGTTCCAAGTTACTGATTTCATGATCATTGAAACCTATCATTACAAGAACATTTTGTAGTCTTTAAATTCACCCCACTTTTTCTGTGCTGTGCAGGAAGATTTAGTAAGTACAGGAGCTTCATGCAGATATGTTCATGGCAGTAAGCTTTTGTGTTTCAATTCCAAGGAGATATCTTGGTAGCTGTACTTGTGAGCGAGTGTCCCTGAAAACTATCTTTTGCAAAACTTGATTAATAAAGAGTAAAACACACAGTACATTTTGCCTTGTTCTTGTGAATCCTTGCAATCTGACAGTTTCAAGAGCTGTTGAGCTGTTTGCTCACTATTCAGATGAGCCTGTGAAAGAGACAGCAGGGTAAGCATTTCAAGTATCTTTCACTATCTACCCTTCCATTTTGTCTTCTGAGTATCTTTCAAAGCTTCCCTGTGAGAGCCATATAGCAGATTAACAGAGCCTGAAAACAGTGTAATCATGTTATTTTTTTTTTCCTTTTGCATTTTAAAAGATTGAGTTTTATCCATTTTTGTATTCTTCATTCCCTCAACTGAACTAAGTCACTCTAAAATTTTGTGTTCCCCTCTGGATTCAAGTCCAGGCTGGCTATACAACACACACACACACACACACACACACACACACATATTTATATATTATTGTTAAAATTTGGGGAGGGGGGGGGGGGTTGTTTCTGAATTTCCACATGACCTTGAGACCTTGAACACACCAGTATACAGTTGTCTGATTCAGATTCCTCAGCAGCATAATTTTTAAGGACTATTTTTCTTTCTCTGATGCATCAGCATTACAAGCTGAAATTACACTATTGCCAGAAGGCCTTCCACAGGAGCTTGAAAAGCAACCAGAAATGGATGGGAGACTGAATCCCAATAAAAATACCTTAAAATAGCATTGGTGGCTACTCCAGTTTACGAAAGCTTGCACTGCTACTGCTCATGACATTCCTGTTTTGCATGTAAGGGGGGAATATTGCTCTCTAGAAAAGACCATGCCGCAAGCTATAAATTCACTACATAAACAGATAAAATATAAAAACATGTTTCTCCTTGCTCTGTGTGGGTTGCACTTGTAGCTTTCATTTATCAGATCATCACTCCATACACACATGCAAAATTAAGGTGATTGTTAAAGACATAGGTTAAAACCATAAATAAACTATAGTCCATCAATAGTTATAATGTACCCCATCATTTTCTTTTATCAGCCAAGTGTGAAACACAGGCACAGACATTGAACACTCATTTAATTGAATCACAGTTGCTTAAGTGCTCTCAAGAGGTGATAAATTAAAAAGTGTTTTATTGATGAAAGAAATAGGTTTCTGCAAGTTGAAGAAGCAATATGGCATGCATCTAGTAATAAACTGTTGGCTGTCCAATAACACCAAATTTCTACCAACAAAAATTTTCTGTGAGCTTTTTAACACAGAAGGAAGAATAAACAGAAGATTCCAACCCAGATATGGCTTTGTTTTACTTTGGTTTTTTGGTCAAATTAGTGTCAAGTTAAATGAAGAGCTGGTCAAACTATTTCTTGAAAGCAAATATTTCAAATAATCCAATTTATTTTGACTTGAATAAATGTACCCCAGATAAATGCCTGTTAGCTAGTTTTATGGGTGTTTTCCAAATTTTGAAACTATGACCTTTTCTTTTCTGCAAACTCCTTTTTTCCTAAAAAAAATCTTGTCAATTTTTTAAAAGGTTTTGCAATTCCAAATAATATTGCACTGGCTATGAGAAGTCATGGAATAAGGTAAAATATTTACAGGTTTATCTGCAAAAATCCATTGTATATTTAATGAAATTTCTTTTTCCTTAGAAATTACTATATAAAATCCTGAGCTGTCTAAATATAGTTGAATTTAGCAAGGGCAAGATGCCATATTCTATGTCCTGTAGTAACTTGCAATGGAATAAAATAGGAAAGATGCTTAAAAATGTTATGATTTCAGCCTTTTCCTCCTGTACTGCTTTCGACTGGACCACAGTTAACTTCCTTCACAGTAGTTTGAATGGGGCAATATGTTTGGTATTTGTAACTGAAACAGTGTTGGTAAAACACTGATGATTTAACTATTGCTGAGCAGTGCTTTCATACCATCCAGGGGGCATGGCTGGGACAGCCTGTCTTTTTTCCCCTAGAACATTTCACAACCCTCTCCCTACCTTTTCTTGTTTCACATTTGAATAGAATCTTTGCTATGGAAGCAAAGATCACAACCACAACTTTATTAAAAATAAAGTGCAATCATATACTTTCTTCAGAGGCCTTATTGAATAAGTGGAAACAGACAAAACCACACCCCAAACAATCCCAAACTGATAGATGCTTAGAGCTATTCCTCCTTCTTCCCTGCCTGTACATGGAGACTGATGGTGTTGTAGTTCCTAATGGGACTCAGACTCATGCAGCCAAAGACCTAAATTGCCTTTGTGAGATGCCAGTACTTGTTTTGCACCACACAGAGACATCAGAGCCATCCACCCAAGGGCCCAGTGCCTGGCTCTAGATCAAGTGACAATGTGAGCTCATGTACATGCTGCTCAGGACAAGCTCTGCTACAAAGCCCTGGCAGAAGCTCTTCAGAGTACGTGTAAACCTAGGTCACCTCCATGCTCTATTTGACACCTCCATGAGTTTAAGACATTATTATTTCTAGAGCTTTTTCAAATCAACCTTTCTTCCTTCCTTCCTTCTTCTTTCTCTCTTCATGGGCATCTGTTGCAAGCCCTGGACCTTGATTTGAAGGCATATGGAAAGGCTCTGTAGGGGGACCACTACTAATCCTTCCCCAACTGACCAGTGGGAACAACCTTGAACAGAATTGCCCCCAGAAACCCATCTGAATTTAATCACAGAAGAAACTGGTTGACTCAATCCAATGGAAAAAAAAAAAGTCTGAACAGGGAAACTGAGATGTTAAGACGATAAAGATATTCTCATCCTTCTGCAAGGTACCAATGTGGAAATCTCATTTTGCTGTGAAAGTTTATGGAATGAAATCTTTCTGATATGTGAAAGACAGGCTTTTGATTTGTCAGAATATCAGCTATTTCTGGTCCATCAGGCACACTGATGATGTTTGGGCATTTCTGAAAACTTGAGTACGCTGCTTGGTAAGCACCTTAAAATTCCACTATGAGAAACTAAAATGGAAAGATTTAAGCTTAGAACAAAGAAAACAAAATAAAATTACTTTTTTTCAGTCTGCAGCTATATCAGAAACTCAACAATTTTTTCAGGATTTTATCAATATGGGAAAATATTTTTGTTGGAAAAAAAAATGTTAATCTCTTTTTCCATTCTGTATCTTAAAAAACACCTTTTGTTTATTTATCTGTCTGGCAGTATAAAGTTTTCCGGCAGCAAAATATAATCTTTCCATTCAAATTTACAAAATTAATATCTACATAGTGGACCATTTTATAACAAAACAGTAAATTAAATACAATACTGCTTCATGTTCTTTGCCCTCATCTCTCAGGATTCATATTGAGATGTAATATATTAGGTGTCTGGGTGGTGTGTGATAAAAACTGTGCCTGTTTTCACATTTGGGTGCTTAAACAGTCTTCATTGTTCCACCCAGTTTAATAGTGAAATCCTAGCTGTTAGAACCTCCTACATGAATGCATTTTTGAATATATGTTAGTGATAATGTAGTCTCTTCATCATGTGTGAGAAGCAATGCAAAGCAAAAGCCTGGAAGTGATCCTTCTGCAAGGTATGGATGATGATGCTACCCTTAAAACACTCTTGCCAAGTGTTTCAGAAATGATAGGATGTCTTAAAAAAAGTTCTTAAATTTTCTTTTCAATTTGTACATTTTCTTCTCTCTCTAGGTGATTTTGTGCTCAGCTGATAAGGGGTTTGAGCAACCTTTTCCATTAAGGAAGTATTAATGGAGAACTAAGCATTCTATTGTGTGAAAACTAATTCCCGTTAGATGATGTTGGCTGCACAGTATGTAAGGGCAAACCCCTTCAGTAAATAGAGAAAAGCAGAAGTCAAAAAAGCAAAAAATCAAAGTTAGAAGTAAGCACCTATTGAGCTAAGGTAGATTCATCGAGCAACTGCAGAGCAAAGCCACCTGCTCTCTTTGTGAAATTGTGAGAAGTGTGAGAAATCACAGAGAAAAGATAAAAAAGCAGCATCTGGTGTCCAAAGCTGGACTTGAGGGGTGAAATAACCTGGAACTGGGGAATGCTCAGTAGACAGCTGTGAGGCTGTGTCTGCTTCCTGGAGGAATGGCCCTTTCAAAGAATAACCTGCTTTGACTACTTGGCCTTAGCATCATATCAGGACACAGACAGAGACATTTCATAAATATCTGAGTATACCAGCATGGCAATCATTCCCACATAAAGTTTATAATTCAGGCAATTATAGATTTATAAAAGGCCATGTTTCTTTCACAGTTTATCTCAGTTGAAAACAAAAGGGAGATAAACAAGAAAAACAAGACCACTAAGTTCTGAAGGGACCATCAACAACATTGGACATGTAGGTGGTCTGAATATGACTTCATTTGCTTAGTTACTTTCTCAGGAAAGTTGAGGCTTTGCTTTTTTTTCCTTTCACTGCTTTCTTCTGTCTATTTAATTCCGGTTTAAACTGAAAATGATAAATTGGTACAGTGTAGTTAAAATTATTCAAGTGCTTCAAACAACTAACATTCAGTGCGATCAGAATGGAGATCTGACAAACTAAAGTGTCAGAATATGTTCCTGCTTTTCATTAAAATACAGGTTTCTGAGAAGTGACACATTTGAATGTTGATTTATTTCAATTATTTGTATGTGCCAATCGATTGCTTGCTGCAATAATGAAAGATTAGATCATTTTAATAGAAAGATCCAAGCCCAGTGTTCCCTTTCACTGGAAACAGCCCCTTCAATAGTCCTATACTTAACTGCTGGAACACCAATATAATCCTAGTTTAAATAGGAATATTACCACTGATTTCAAACAAGGCCAACTTGCACGCAGTGTAACTTGACTTGTTTTAGAACAAGACAGAATCTGCTCAACAGAAATTGATTTCTTCCTTCCTGGAGCACCATTAACTGTTGTAGGTCTGCAGAATTTGCTGCGGCTGTATTATAGGTTTAGTGGACCCCACAAGAGAGCTTTAGTTAAGCATGAAGGATATATTTCGATTCACTTTTTTTCCCTTCTCTTAGGGGGGAGTCAATATTTAACTAAAGGTTTTGAATAAAGTTAATTTTTCAGTGATTGCCATTGTTGATTGATAGTGATCTTTTACTAGATTTATAAATTTAGAAGAAAGAGATGCCCAAATGGGTACAACTGATTAAGGAAAAGACAAGTGATACTCAAAGGGAAGTACAGAAACTTGGCTTCTCTAGCTCAGTAAGAGAAAGGGTGAGAAGGAATATGCTTGATCTTTCTAAAAACAATAGAATCTACATACTGGATACTGTTGCGTCCACTTTCAGCAACTGAAAGCTGTTATTCCAAAAAGCAAATACCTATACTAAACTTGGGCTGAAAATAGGGAAAAGATTCCTACCTTTGTGAACAAGTAGGTTTTAGCAGACATTTCTAAGTAGACTGAAGGAGGAAACCCAGATGACTTTTACCTAGAACATTTTCTGCAATAATTTATTTGTTTCTTTATTTATATTATTAACTATAATTGTTATTAATTTATATTGGTAAATAGACCAAACTTGGACTGTCTAGTTCTCCCATCTTCAATTCCTATTATGAGCATTTAAAGTCAGCAGAAAAGGCTATTAGGTTAATGACCTTAATTTAGCATCAGATATACCATAGGGTTGTTGGTTTGGGTTTTTTTGCAGCTTTTATAAACATTTTGAGGTTTTATAGTCACTTTGGGGCTTTCTGAAGTCAGCTGAACTGTGCTTTTTTTTCTCATGCCTAGTGAGGAATATTTATTATTATAGCAAAAGATTTACTGACCTACCCCTACCTTATGACAAGTTAGGCTTTTAATGTAATCTGGTTGTCTGAGGTTGCCAACAGAGGTGTGGGCAGCCTTTAACAGCAGTGCAGCTCTTCCTCAGATGGGTTTCCAAGATGGGAGAAGCATCTCCATCTCTTGAGATGCTTATCACATATCCAGTGAGCCCAGAGGAAACTAAGACAGGTACTGGAGGCTAGAGGCCTTCGATCAACTAAAGGGAATCAGGAAGAAAGCTAACCCTAACTACCCCCTGTATGTACTTTTATGAGTTAAAGCCTTCTCTGAAGTCACAAGACTGCAAAGCATGGGCTTTCATGGTGCACCTGAAGATGTGTTTTTCAGGGGTGTGGGATGAGTGGTGCTTAATAAAAGACAACAAAAGTATTTTTTGTGATGATCTCTGATATACCAGACTGATTTAACTTTGCTCCAAATAGCTCAAAATGTGAAGAGCATACCCTCTGTGTGGCAGCAGGACAAATGTTCAACCTTTTCTTCTCTTTCCTCCCTACCCAACCTTCATTCTACAGTGACAGCTGCAGGGAGGAGCCAGTCAGACCCTTTCAGCTGACTTGTTTGGACTTAGAGTTTTTATGTAGTTGATTATCCATGTTCCTCCCAGTCCATGAGTATCTACATGGCCCACTCCCACACATACCTCTCCCTAGTCTCTCCTTATCTATATTTGTTCCCCCTAAGCTCCTGACAAAACCAAAGAAGCCACCCCACAATGTCACATCCGTACTTTAGTCCTTGCCTTTTCTGTGAAAGCTTGAGGTCCAAGGCAGGAGTCTCACCAAGTGGGAGTTAGTCTTGTGTGGCTTCTCAGCAGTGACACAAAAGAGGGACCAGGAACAGCAGCAGTAACAAGAAGCCACCAATTCACCGCTTAAGGGAAATTACACTATTTTTGATCACTTTTTGCATGATTTTAAGTTATACAGGACCTAGTTTTTATGCTACTTTGCAACATATAGGGTAATAATAATTTTTAAACTTAGATAGATTTTGAAGTCTGTTGAGAATAGAATTATAAATTTTCCCAAAAATCAAGTACTTTGATGGATGAGAGGACAGAGGTTTAAACATGAGGGTTTTTGGAAAATGCTGGTATAAACAGTAATACACATAAACCAGGGGGAAAAATAATATTTTCTGTTTAATCTTTCAATTATTTCATAATTTTATTTCATAAATGTTAAATTTTAATAATCCTTGTCTGTTGAAAATGTTGTTGCATTTAGTGCATTATATCAGAAATATAAGAAGTGAAACCAAGTTATACATACATGATCAGATTTAGAAAATTACTTGTTTCCAAGTAGTTAAAGACAGAAAAAACATTGACAAGGCCAAATACTCACTTTTACCTTCAGAAACACCTGATTTTAAAGTCTGGAACTCTGAAAATAAGCATTCTTTTAACACTGGTCTTGTATGCAGCTCATTAGTCACTGTACCTCCACTCTAAAAATATTATTATGTAGTGTAAGTTGGTATTAAAATCATGTTTCTGTAGTGATTACTAAAATAATAGCTTAAGAAAGAGGTTTCTATGGTGAGCTTATTATTTGGTTGTTAAGCAGTTATGCTTCTTAACATTCATTGTAAGAAGAGGCAATATTTCTAAAACCAGAATTCTCAGATTTTCTTCCTGGCATTCCTCACAAGTAGTTCAGCAGAAGCAGCTCATTAAATTCTAGGATTCCTCCAAATGTTTTGCCCTCAGCTATTGTGTGACAACTCCTGAGCAGTCTCACAGTCATGGATTCAAAGGGAACAGTCAGAAACTACTTATTTTGGGGGAAAGGATGGTCTAACTCCTTGCCAGGCTCAGCATGTGTTCAGGTGAAAAGCTGTTCCCACCAGGGAGGCAGCATGATTGGCACAGACAGGCAGGCTAGATAGGGGCTGCCTTGTCAGCATGGACCATTCAGTAGGATTAGCTGTATTGCTAAACGTAACTAAACATCTTGCCTCTTGGAACTGATCACATAAAGAAACAGAAAAGCAAAAGATCACAGAATCAGAGAATAACAGAATATGCTGAGTTGGAAGGGAAGCACCATGATCACGGAGTTCAACCCTTAGCCTTACCCCAAGAATCATATCATGTGCCTGACAGTATCATCTAAAGGCTTCTTGAACTCTGTCAGGCTTAGTGCTGTGACCACTTCCCTGGTGAGCCTGTTGCAGTGCCCAACCACCCTCTGGGTGAAGAACCTCTTTCTAATATGCAACCTAAACATCCCCTAACACAACCTCAGGTGATTCCCTTAGGTCCTCTCACTGGTCAACACAGGGAAGAGATCAGTGCCTGCCCCTTCTCTTCCTGCCATGAGGAAGTTGTAACTGCAATGAGGGGTCCCTTCAGTCTCCTCTTCTCCAGACTGAACGGAGAACAAGTGACCTCAGCTGCTCCTCATAGGGCTTTCTCTCAAGGCCTTTCATCATCTTAGTTGCCTTCCTTTGGATACTCTATAAGATCTGAATATCTTTCTTATATTGCAGTGCCCAAAACTGCACACAATGTCCAAGGTGAGGCCGCCCCAGTGCAGAGCAGAGCAGGACAATCCCCTCCCTCGACCAGCTGGCGATGCTTCGCTTGATGTCCCCAGGACACTGTTGGCCCTCCTGGCTGCCAGGGCACTACTGATTCATATTCAGCTTGCCATCAACCAGGACTCCAGGTCCCTTTCCATGGCACTGCTTTCCAGCATCTCATTCCCCAGTCTGTATGTACATCCAGGAGTGTCCCATTTCAGGTGCAGAATCCAGCACTTCCCCTTGTTGAACTTCATCTGGTTGGTGATTGCCCAGTCCTCTGATTTGTAGAGGTCTCTAATTTATCAAGATCTTGGGACAATGCACATTCCCGTCCCTGCCCAGCACTGCAAACTGTCAGCACAGCACTTCAGCACACTGCTGATTTCTCTTGAAGACAAAAAGCAGCTCAGCTCTCTCAGAAGCAAAAGCTCATGGTAGTTTCCTGAAATGGCTCTTTCATCATTACCTGAGGGGCTGCTGTGAAGCTTGTCATGGCTTATTAGGGCTGGCTCCTACCTACAGCCATCACAGCCTCCTTGCTTCAGATTGTGTGCACACGTTCTCTCTCTCTCAAACTTTGTTAGCAAGATTATTTTGATTTTAATGAGAGTATTTATTTTTTTTTTTTAAATTTGCTTCAGGTAGCTGAATTCAACCATGGAAATGGTGAACCACATAGGGGACTCTATAGAAAGAATAAGTACATACATCCCCACCCTCCACACACACATGCACATGCATTATTTATGACTGTGTTTCCACCTGTGCTGACACAGATGGAAATTTACAACTGCGATGAGAAAGTTACAAGCAGTACCTCAGAAATTCCACATTTTACTGAGCTGCGTTATTATGGCACATTTGTCAGGCAGCCAAACACTATGTCAGCCCCAGAATTGATTTATAGCAACATCTGTAAGAATATTTGAGGAAGAGGAGAAAACCAATGTCCACTTTTGAGTTCAGTGTTCCAAACACACTAATGGTGGTAGCAGATTCACAAACAGAAAACACAGAAATAAACAACATGTTTAAAGGGTTATGTGCTAAACGTTACAAATGGAGAGGGGAAAATAAGAAAGTACTTTTCAGACGGGAGAATAACCACAGCCTTTCCAGGCATGTTTTAATTTAGCTATATAAAACACCTGGCCCTAAAAAAAATCAGATACTTTTTTTTTTATTTTTTTCTGAGGAATATATGGAGCTTGAGCAGGAAGCCCACATGTGCTTAAAACTCCTTTGTGAAAGACCTCATTAAAAAAAATCCACTAAATTTATATAATAGTTACTTTGTAATTGCTATGAACTATATGAACAAATCTTTACTTCTCCATTCAAGAATGTTTTGTGAGGAGAAAAGAGGTCCAACACTAGTAAAAATCTGGAAAGGTTTGGGCAAAGAAAAGAGGTAGGAATGCCTTTCCCAGATCCCTCTCCTCAGCCTCTGCACCTACAATAACTTGCTTTGCTGTTAGCTTATGAAATATTTTCTCTGCAAGACAGCAAGATATTGAAAAAAAACAGGGAAGGTAGCTGATGACATTTGGGAATGCTGAATATGACTTCCATTATCCTGCAACACAGTGCTGTTTAAGTTGCTTTTTTCAAAAAGTAAATGAAGTTGATCAAACATTGTAGACTCCAGGAAGTTTCCTCAGCTGCCTTGTTTGAGAGATAACTGTGTGATGTAGCCTTTTATTTGCACTTCAGTTTAACAGGAGAGATGATTTGGGCGTTGTTCACACAGCTGCTTAATCTGAGGTGCTGTTTGAGATCTGATGGAGCAGGGCAACCCTGAGGGGGGTGGGAGTCCCCTGGAGAGCAAGCCTGCCAATTGCGGCTCCCCCAACAGCTGCACAGCAGCAGTGCTAAGAGGCCACCCAGTGCTTGTTAAGAACCCACCTTGGGTTACACAGAAAGTGCTGGGACCAGCTTCCTAAAGCTCTCAAAGTGTACAGAGAACAGAACGTTTCTAATCACAGGGAAAAATACAGAGCCTGACTCTTTATGATTATAGAAACTTGTTGAGTCAATACTTCTAAGAAGATATCAAGAAGAGAAACATGCTCTGGCAGCAGTGAGAATCAATCCATAGGGACGTGTCAATGTCAGATCAAATGGATTTGGGAAGAGGGATCTACAGCAGGGAGAGAGCAAGCAACAGTTCTACCCCCTCCCACTCCAGTTGTATGCCTGGTCTGTATTGCCCTGATAACCCAAAGGGCTCTGCACTCTCTATTCCAGTTCTGAATGGAAAAGGGAAAATTCCAAAACAAAAACAAAAATAATTTTGTGACAAGTAATTTCAAAATGAAAATTCAAAGCATTTCAATTTTTTCTGATTTTTTTTCATGTTCTGATTTAAGCCATTTAGTAAAACAAATTCAGTGACTCAGAGAGTTTGACTTCACCTTCTCTCTTTTTTAAAAAAGAAAAAACCCATACTTTGAATGAAAATGCTGTTTCTGACAGAACTGCCTGTGTTGATAGGTGAAATAACATAGTTGTTACAAGCTACAGAGCAATAAACAAACACATTTTTAAAACAAGGCATTTAAGAACCTCTGTCTATGTTAAAGGATAATTTTATTCATTGTTAATGCAGCTTTCTGATTAGTCATATTTTCCATCATCACCACCATTTTACTACTTTACCTACTGTGTGGTCACAGCTGTGTGAAATTTAATTCATTCTAAGTACATTTTTAGATGTAGGTTTTTGTGCGCTTGCCAAAATCTGAGAGCAGATTAACTTTTCCCTGCTAACAGCAAATACCTGCGACGCCGCTGTGAGCAACCCTGACACTTTTCATTCTTTAGCTTACATGGAAGGCTGTGTAAGCTAATTACAATGGAGGCCGTGTTTCCCCTTTCCTAAGGGAAGGTTAATAGAGAAAGAACTTTACACTAATACAGAATCCGTTCAGTCTGTGGCAGAAGCCAGGCTACGGGCACCTGGCTGCTGTAGCACTGATGCTTTCTTAATGCTGCTGGCTTACCAACCCGCAGCAGGTAGCAGTACAAATACAGTTTATTTTAAGCTAGGAGAGTGGCTAGTTTCAGCTGTTAAAGCTGGCTTATTATATATGTCTTCTACCACTTATTCAAATAGTAACTTCTTCATTGCTGTGCTAGTCAGCCACAGCTATTAAAAATCCATAGAACAAAAGCCTCATTCAGAGAACTGTTAACAATTATTATGTGGTACAAGTGGATCAAATACTTTTTTTTGTGAGTTCTCTGGTTAGTCAATAGTCTGCAAATTTTTTCTGTGTGCTGTAATGCAGGTCACGAGGGACCTCCAGATGTCAAATGGAAGACCAAGTCTTTCTGGTTACTTCTAAGAGTCTAGAATCACAATGATACTGAAAAGCAATTCCAAAATCCTCAATGTACTCTGCAACCTGAAGAAAATGCACAGCTGTCCCATTCAAGGGCTAATAGCGTGGCAGCTCTAGTTCCTTGATAAGCTTATTGAACTGTGTTATGAGGAGTAAATGTTAAAACCTGCACAAATTATTCCCTTGGAATAAGGGGATTATTCAAAACCTCTCTATGATATAACAGGAACTCCATCCTTCCTCCTCTTCATTCACTTTACAGTATCTCTGTAGCTCTGCCTTACAGTAGCTTTGCCTTCTTCCCTAACATATGGCGTGCCAGCCTATTAGCAGCAGGACAAAACTAGATATGGCTGTCCAGTGCTGGCACATCTATGAAAATCAGGATGAAACCCCACCATCTGATGAACGGAGACCGAAGCCCTGAATTCTCCATGATATAGCAAAGCAAAATAGAAGCATAAAAAAACCCCAAGGATATTAATGTCAATCCCTTCATTACAGTCTTTTTTTTCAGTAATTTCTAAAATAAATAGGCTGAATACCAGGAAGAGTGCTAAAGGTAGCTTCTTTAACTGCTTAGTAACAGATGTGGTTTTGCATCATTTTGCCATAAAAGAAGCTGAAGCCTCACTGATAAAGATGTTACATCAAACGGCTCTATAATCAATACCTGAATTTTGATAATCCAGCAGTAAACCCAAATTCTAAGTCATAGCTTAGCCATGCACGTTTCAATTACACATTCACTGCACATTCATACAAAGATGTTCCTAAAGCTGTGGCTAGCCCATCTCCCCACAATTCCCCTCCTCTCTTCTAGCACCCAAACACTGCTTTACTTCAGGCACCTGCACTGTGCTCTGTAAAGTGAATCCCTTTGTCCTAGCCTGACACCACAGTGACAGGGCAAGGAGAGAAACTGGAGGCAGAGTAGTCTAGGTGACCAGAGAGGGTCCCCTGAGGACATGGGAGCAGTATTGAGCTGAGAAAAAGAGCAGCATGGGAAACAGGAGAGGCCACACTTGCCTTTTTGGTAACTTTTGGTAAGTTATAGGGTGTGCACATATGTTATTTTGGAGGAACTACTGACCTCTAAGTATTTCAGCACAACCATGATAAGCAGCTTTTGCCAAAAATTAGCGAGCAAAGATACTATTGCTTTTATTCCCTCCTGGAACACTTCCCTGAAATATAATAAAGGAAGGTATCTGCTAACTTCTTCATCGGAGTAAATGGGTTACGTACAAGAACTGCATCTGCTCTCCTCTCCCCTTATTTTCTTAATAAAATAATTTCATAAGGCTGGTAAACTGGCATCCAACTAGTCAGACGTTCTCTATGACAAAGCAATATTCAAAGTGAGAAAAGGCAGAAGACCTAAGAAAGTTTAATTCCCTGAGACATGTCACATCTGCAACAAGATGTCCTGCAAGTTGCTAGTAAAATTTCTGCTTATATTTACATTCAAAAAGCAACACAAACCCCAGTTATGGTCCTGGCTTGTAAGGCTGTCAGAACACAAATCTATGTCTCAATTTTAAGCTTCTACGAAGCAGGTCAAGGAATAAGGCTTAAGTGTTCAAGGATCCCCAAGACTGAAATAAATAATGTTTGGTGACACTAGTAAGTCCTCAGCTGGAAAAGTGGAAATATTCTTCAGCAGAAACTTTGAGCCTAGCTCTTTGCCATTTGTCAAGATCCATTTATAGTTCAGCAAAGACCTCTAAATTAAAGCGTTTGGTGCTGAAATAGTGTAGCACTACGTAAGATTCTTCTGTGTTTCAAATAGTAGCGGCCTTCTGTATGCAGGTATCCCCCCACTGTTATCTCATGAACACAATTTAGGTTACCCAGTTAAGAAATGCTTGCTCCAGAGAGATTCTGGTAAATGAGTAACTCCATTTATCTGTCTAAAATTATTATTCAGGGCTTCCAGAAAATATACCTCAGCAATTGCTTGTATGAGTTCAATGGGCAAAACATTTTGTTGTGTAAAGCATTAAGAGGATACTGCCTTTAAGAACATTCTACAAGTTTTAAGGGACCCCATGACAAGATTCCATTTGCTGCTGGTCATGAAACTGCAAAATGTCTGTCATTCAGCAAGACTTGTGTCTCATTTTGTGACTCTGAGATGCAGTGTAAGCTTTACTTAATGTTGGCTGCAATTTATTTTCCCACCACATCAACCAACAATTTAGCTTTCAGCTGTGTAAATATCCAGCTACCAGCTCCCTAACATCTGGATCTTCAGATGGGAAAAGGGAAAAAAAAAAGAGAGAAGGAAGGCAAATGAACTTGCAAGGCTTTAAAACAAATGTTTGAAACAATCAGTCATCTTTAAAAGAACTACTAAGATATTGCAACAATCTTGAAATTTAGATTGCCCCTGTATTTAATCACAAAAACTCATGCTGGCAGAAAAGAGGATTTGGGAACTTTCACTTCCATTTCTGGGTCTTAAGGCATCAAAATGTAAGTCATTCATATCTTTAGGTTGCTAAATGAAACTTGATGGAAAGCATTTAAAATTCAGTCATTGACCCTGAACATTTATTTAGGTACAGAGATCCAAACCGTTGGAAGATTAGGATCTTTGCAAGGAAGATGGAAAAGAAATAAAATTACATTGCTGCTGTTCTCAACCTTCCCCCACTACAGAAAATAAATTTAAGGCTTGTTTTTCATGATGGACCTTTAACATGGAGCTCCTAAGGATAGACATGAAACCTGGAATGAAAGATGTACTTACTGTTTATAACTTTGGTATTTTTTAATATGTCAAAAGGCAATGTCTGGTTACAAACAGGAGCCATCGGAGCCCCCAGCTTTTCACTCCCTAAAGAAGGGGTCACTGGGGAGGGGAGTGCAAGGGAGAGAAAGGAGACCTATTGAGTGAATCAAATTTAAGATTTCTTGCCTTACTGACTTAAAGGTTTTTGCTCAACTCATGAAAAATTGATCTCTTTCAAATGTACTTAATTATAATCAAATACCCATATCAATGTCTGTCAGCACATCAGCACATCTGGCAGTAATGAAGACAAATTAACAGTAAGTCAAAAAATCTGGCAATATGATCAACTAAAGAATGTGAAATCCATTCTGTACTCTTAGACCACCAGTGACTAGGGATGGATTAACTTCCTGTCTTTAATACTGGTGCCTAAATTAAAGGGAAATTGCATTGCAATCTGGGTACCAGGTTTCTGGCTACAAGTCCTTAGCTCAGCTACAGTAGGCAACAAAATCTTTGCTGTAGCTTTAGCCATGATGCCTGCGACAGCCTACTCTAACAGCTGCTTTTAATTTGGTTCAAAAGAAGCTATTTGGCAACAACGTAAGTTTGCACCTTCAAAGCAGGCAGATTTAAATAGCCAATGTCCTGTAGTATTAACCATTTTGGAATCTCACTGTTTTAATGCATTGATGACAACAGGATTCACAGCTTTTTAAAACAGTAGCCATCTGTATATAGAAAAACAAGAGTTTTAATCACTATGTTATAGCAAGCAATCTTCTTTCTCTGATGTTGTATAGTTAAAGATATTGTGTTCATTACTGCAAAAATAATCCAGCAAGAATTTACAATTGCTCAACCTGACTGAGCAACTAAATAAAGCAGAGATCTCATCTATAACCAAAGAAGGGCAGACAAGTAAGGAACATAATCGCAAATTAAACCAAAGAAAACATTATCTTGCACTTGGATGACCTTCTCATGTCGGGCATGGAGTGGTTGCAGAAGCAAAAAAGAGGGAGAAAGGGGATAGGAAAGTAAAGACAGTGTTAAGTGTTTGCATGCCTGAGTCACTCAGAAAAGAGTGATGTTACCAGGCAGATATCTAGTGCCTTTTTTCTTCTTCGACTAAATAGTTTGATATGAATTTATCCATCTATTGTGTACATCCTCCACCAGATGCAGGCACACTACACAGGTGTGGAGAACCTGTTGATACCATAGCCTTGTGTGCCTGAAAACTGGAAGCATGTGGGCTTCCAGTTGTCATATCTTCACATATCACAACTCTTGAATACACAAAGTGGAACATTTGCATACTTATTTTGGTTCAAGTAGCTTCAAATCACCTTTTCAGCAGCCGGTAGGACACCAACATATTTTACACAGTAAATCTAAAGGTACAAGTTTAAGTCCAACAAAGGTGCAAGCATGTATCAGAAAACACCCACATATGCAACACTGTCTACAAACATAATTCACACTTTCCATTCTTCATACACTAATGTGGGTCAGAGACCACACAGCAGCATATTTTATTAAAAATAATGTGCAAAAAAGATGCATGATACCTGCAAAGAGCATGGAGTTTCCATTTGTAAAAAGGTACAAGTAACAGTACAAAATTAGAATGCTTACTACTCATTTCAATAAAATGAAGTCTGACATATATAGAAATACATATACTGTATTATTTACACCATTAATTTACAAAAGACACTTGCATTTTTAAAAGCTATAAAATAATTACAAATACAGTATTTTTATAAGGAATGTTTTCCCTGTACAACAAACATAGAGCACTTTGGCAATTATGCTTTATTGGAACAAAAATACATTTTTTTTCTTCTGAATTCATAGCATCATGTGGTTTCTTTCTTTCCTTCTTCCCCTCCTTATTCCCTTTTTAAATAGAATTCCATACTGAGGTAGTAGCATGTCAAAGCACGTCAATGGAAAGTCCAAAAGGAGCTATGTATCCAAATCACAGGATTGGAAAGTAGAAGTCCTAAAGTTTTCAAAGGACTGTTTGCAAGTATAAAAGCTATTTTCTCCTCTAGAAACTGTCCTTTCCTTTCCCTCTTCATTTGCCTCTACGTCAAAGTCCAGTGAGGCATGATGATTATTACGGGAGGTTTCTGGTTGGCACTTTGCTGGCTGTCTACAACTTGAAAAAGAGTCCAGATGAGGCCTCCATAAAGGCTTTCCAAATGTTCCTGAAAGACAGTGAAAGAGACAATACAGAAATACTGATGCTAACACTTTGTGTCTCACCAAGGGCTGCATGTTGGAATGCAAGCCAGAGACTGACAGCATAAAAAGTTCACCAAAGCAAAATTTTACTTAACTGTTGTTTTACCCCTTAAAAGAAAACATCCACGTGATCAAAAGTGTAGGGCAAGATTCTGTCACCTGAGATATTAAAAACATTTCAAAAGTAGTTGTATAGCCACCCACAACTTCAGTTCTTTTGTTTTTATGACTACTTCCGTACGCATTTTTATTTGGGGAGGGTGGTGAGGGGAGAGGTGGGAATACAGACCAAACTGCCAACACAACACAAGACATTTTCTAACGCAAAAGTCACAGCAGTCTCCCTGTTTTGTTCTTCAGTAAACAAACAGCACGTGCAATCTGCCATACAGTTCGGAAAAAAACCCAGAGAAATTTAAAAGAATTTCAACCCCTGACCTGTTGCTATACAACATATTGGGACATACATCATCATCTCACAGTACTAAAGAAATTTTTCTCTGACTAGCATCTTATTAATAATAAAGGGCCAGCTACCTACATGCTCCATTAACAACTATCATCTAGCCAGTTGTGGGCAAAGAGAATTCAGCATTTTAGTTCAATCTTTATTAATAATTATCTGGATTCACTAGTCGGAAAATAAGTAGTGTGTCTGTCGCTCTTCACCACTAAGAAGGTGTTAGCACCAACACCTCTGCAAAAAGAGCATCCTCTTTTTTCACTGACGATACAGCCATCACAAGTCAGTGTCTTGTAAGCGTCACACAAAGGACTTATTTTTAAAGCCAAGGTGCCACAGGCTGATTGTTTTTATTAATGACTTAACACTATAATCTTTAATAAATTTTGAACCCAAAACCTCATACCTCCCCCTTTCTGCTTCGTTAATAGAAGCAAGGGTTTCAAGTAAAACTGTCATCTGAGAAGTTACTCAAAATAGAACTGGACAAGATCCACATTTGCACCAATGACTTGTAGAGCAATTCTAACTTAATACAACGTGAAAGGATGTTCCTCACAGCACCAAAGCTACAAATGAGTCTTATCTTAAAAACAAAAATCCAAGCTATGAACTTTCTGGCTCATGCATCAACACCTAAGTGTAAGAAAAAGTGAATCCACACCTAAGGACAAGACATCTATAACAACTTTGTCCACAGCCACCACCTTCAAGATCTAGCCACAGGTCCTTTGAGGGAAGAGTGCTAACGATAAGAGGGCATACAAGGCAGTGATGATGCAACTTAAGTGGGATAGCAGGCTAAAAGAACTGATGAAAAGAGTAGCTCTGCATAGATTTCTAGGGCAGAAAGAGGACCACGTGCCCTTGAGGGCAGGGTATTCCAACATACAGCTGAACAACTTGGTGCAGGATTTGTGCTAAAGCCCTATCTGCACAGTCCCACCACAGTAATAGTGGCAGTCTGCCAGGAGGCTGGCCATTTACAGTTGTGGGGCCTCTGCCAGATGTTCTGGCATCTGCAACATTTTACAGTTCAAACATCTGGCTTTTGAAGGGGGAAAACTTCAGAGGTTGTGCCTCCCTCCCTCTCCACCCCCTGAGAACAAAGAGCACAGTGATGCACATTCCCCCAGGTCCCCTTGCAGAGCCATTTGACCCAGGCCTTGATCAGCCAATGCTCACACGCCAGCTGGGAGACAATCCACAGTACCAGGACTGTGCTTGGTGCTAAGATATCATAAGGATAAAAGCAGTATGTGGTTTTATAAGCATTTTAAACCAACTAGCCAAATCAACATCCAAAATTTAGGGAGCTTCAAAGATCAAGCAATGCTTTTCTCCTTCCCTCCACCTCTCCCTGCAATCCGGATTAAAACTGTAAACCTCAACTAAGCTTTGGGAACTCTTTTTGTCGTACAAACGATGAGGAAAGTACAAAAGAGGGGTAGAGAGAGCATTTTTATATTGTGCCTTACTTTGAAGGGTAAATAGTTCTGGCTCACCATGTTATACAATATAAACTCATACAAGTTCAACTCTCCCCACCTGCCTCAAGCCCTCCTGGAATCTTGTGTACCTTTTGCCTGTCAGGCAAAACGTCAAGTTATGTATCCTAACGTTTATGGAAATCTGACAGCTATATTAAGACAGAAGATAAGAATCACATCACTGATGAGACTTTCAGGTAAGCATGAGCTGTTAAGACCTCCTGGTAATTGAAATATTCATCATGCAGTTTTACTGTAATCTCTTTTCTGTTCCTCGGCTTAAAAACATTTGCAAAAGAAAAAGCTCAGAAATTAGTTTTGTTTAGTGTTGTAAGTAGGAAACAAGACAGCAAGGATAACAGCAGCTCTAATCAAAAAGCAACAGCTAGAACATACCCATGAAAGTGCTGTTACTCATAACAGATGAGGGCTCCAAACTTCTGTTTAAATCAAATGTGTCTGAATTCAGACTTTTGCTTTTTAGTCCAGTTCCTTCATTTTGAGTATAAATAGAATTCATCAATCTGCTACTTGTGGCCTGCGTCCCAATAATGCCAACACACTGGTCAAAGGGATCATCCAGTGGAGGTGAGTATTGATAGCATTCTTTTTTCCTTAAATACCCAGACTCGTAAGGGTCCAAGCATGTTGTTCTTTGGTCAGGACTGAAACCTGAAGAAAAGGAAAAAATATTTTTATATAGATTCATCATAACACAACATTGAATTAGGACTAAAATTTCCCCCTGCTCCAACTTACTTGCATTGTATGCTTCGAAAGCATCAGAACCATATGTGTTTCCTTTTAAATACAAAGTCCCTGAGGTCCCCAGATAGTGGCATAGGAATGGATCAGCAACGCCCTCCAAGTCTGTTTCACTGCTGTTATCTAGATGGCAAATGCCTTAAAAATAAAATTGACATGTCAGCATACAGTCTTTTCTGAATCTTCAGCTTACAGTTTCTTAAATTTTAAGAACCCCACATACTCAACTACATTTCACAGTGTATTTTAGAGCTTGAGTAGGTTTAAGCTCACCTTTTGATGAGAATTGTAATTCTACCAAGTGTTTGATTAGTTAGCTTGACAGACAATGTGTCACACTTTGCTTGATGATACAACTCCTTAATAACAAAAGAAACCCAATCACACAGGCATCAGAGCCAGATACTTCCTTCTAAAGCACTGGAAGCCAGGTTCATGCTCTGTCTCATAGCCACCTTTTGGAACACAGAGCATCAATGAAAAAGTCACTGGCTGCTTGAACAACTGTACAGATTTTTCAGTTCAAATGTTCTTGAAAGCTGTGGACATGATCTGTGGTTCTTGATCCATCTTTGCTACCATACTCTCACAGTGAGAACTCCTCGCCACCACTCCATTCCCATTTGTCCCACCTCCTGATTGTATTTCAGTCCCAAATTCCACCCAGAAAGGTGCCTTTTCCTGTCTAATGCAGGTATGTACACTGTATTCTCAGGGGCCAGATGTATAAATATCAAGTACTGCAGCTTTTAACTTGCAGTCACCTTAAACTCTTTATTTTGCTTTTCTAACTGGAAAGTTTGCACACTTATACTAAAGCTACACTGGTATTACCACACATGCCTACATTCCATTAAAGGATCCTTTTCAAGCTATGAGAGAGGAAGACATGCTGCTGTTTTGGACACCCTTGTTTCGGAAATGTCACCATCAGTTTAAATTTACCCTAGAGACTAGTGAAAAACTTCATGATTTAATAAAAGTTGTAACGTCATTTGGATGAACAGAACCAAGTTCCTGTTATTATCCTCTTGAAGCAATCCCAAGCAATAAATTTCACATCCTCTATTAAACTTCAGTAGAGATGCTTTTTAGTGGTATTTCTTCTAGTCAGAAAGACAATACCCAAACTGCAGCTACTCAAGGAACATGGAAAATCTGCTTAGCATTTTATACATACCGCTACTGTCTCTCTGCTGTAAGAAATACCCTCCCACAGAAGATGTGAGGAACTGATGATGACTGCCATTTTCAGATGAACCATATCCATCCTGCCTTTCAGCCAGTGTCCCCTGGGATGACAGGTAACTTGGAATGTCAGCAGGCAAATTTGTTTCATCTGTAGGGATGCAAAACCCATCAGCATGCCTCGGTTTGTAGAAGCATTTTTAAACTTGTCAGCAAAGCACTGAAAGTAAAAAGTAATTCACTCCTCTGAGTCAAAGCACACATATTCCTACAACAGTCATTGCGAAACAACCACAAACCATTTTTTTTTCCTTTACAAGGCAAACCTTCAGTTTACACACCTGTATTTGTGATGCTGCAATCTTCATTTCTCCTTCTGGTGTGGTAGATGATGACCACCCACACCAAGGAAGTGCCCACCACACAGCAAACCACAGCTATGATCACAATGCCAACTGTGGCCCATCCATCATCATCAAGTGATGGGGCAATGTTTTGAGGAGAATCACAGGTGGGAGTAGGAATTACATTAAGACGGATGTTGCCTCGTTCTGTTCCAAGTGTATTAGACATTTCACAGGTGTATTTCCCAGCATCTTCTACATCTGTATCCACAATAATTAGTAACTGATTGCCTGCAGCAAAGAAATGTCTTTCTGTTACCACGAGAGGGCTGTCATCCTTAGTCCAGTTCAGTCGGGGTGGAGGGCTGCCGCCAGCAATACACTGCAAGACTGCAGTTTCCCCTTTTGTTACAGTTCGATCCAGCAAAGGCCGCAAAAATGATGGTGTTTCTGGAAAGAAAGCACAGGACTTATATCCTAAAGAACCTTACAAAGATGAGAACATGTCTCTTTCCTTCAGAGTTCAAGAGGAAAAGCTAAATTACATGCATCAGTAAGGCCTAATGAAGTAAGGCCATCTGATTCTCAGAAAAATCTCAAGGACTTTGAGCCTACAATTTAATTTACTTGTCAATTGATCAGACCTAGATGCTTGATTAGCTCACAAGGCAAAAAGGCCAGATCATGCATGCTTACGGCCACAGAGAACTAGAATAAAATTGGTTAACAAAATGTCACAAAATCAAAGTTAAACAAAATGCACTGTCTCCAAAAAAAATAAAAGCCTCTTTTCCCTTCCCCCCACATATCTGAGAAACATAACTAAACTTTTATTTTGCACCACAACAGTGATTATACCATTAAGGACTGCTAATATCTTACCTAGTACTGTTAATGTTGCGTTAGCTGAAATGCTTCCAGCAGTGTTTTGAGCTGTACAGCTATAAACACCTGTGTCCTCAATCTTTACATCAACAATAAAGAATACATCATCTTCAGGCATGACATGCATGCGCCTCTTGCGTGCAGCAGGAAAATCTGTTCCACCATCTTTCTGCCAAGCAATCTGTGGGACAGGATGCCCAACTGCAGCACATTCCAAACGTGCCATTGCCCCAGCTCGAATGGTTAAGTCCATGGGGATCTTTGTAAATGAAGGCAGCACTAAAGAAAAGTTAGTGATATCAAAATGAATACATGAAACTTACTTTTTTTGCACAGCATTTCCTTAACACCCTTTGTTGGCCTAAAAAAGCCAGGGAAGCATACAACCTAAATTTATCAGTCTCCAGCAGAGGGCAAGGGAGGAGACTGTGAAGTACGTGAGACCCTCTAGGTCAAAATCTCATTTCTGCGAACAGCTTCCTACATGACCTTTCCACAGCACCTTGAAACAAAGCATACACTTACCTTCTGTGAAGAAAAGATTAATGGTTTTTTTTCATCTTGTAACACAGACTTTGTCAGTTTTACTATGAATCAGTTATATCACTGCTTTTACCTATACTGTGCTTCAGCACAATTAGAACTAAAACTGAATGGTTTGATCTTGGAAGCAGATATATTTTTAAGAAATACTCTCAGCATATTAAGGGATCTTCTAAAACATGCAGATGATGAGAATGGAAAAATGACATTTACATTACTTCATTAAAATCATTCTACTTTTAAGTCCACAAACAAAAAGTAACATACTTACTGTTTACTGTAAGTTTGGCTTTGACAGAGTAGGATGAACCAAAATGATTTGAAATAACACACTGGTATTTCCCTTCATTACTGAATTCAACATTGCGCAGTCGAAGGATGGTAGTGTACTCCATCACTTCACCGCCCTGTGCCCGGAGGTGTGCATAATTCTCCATTTCAGCATCTTGCAGTAATTCATTGTCCTTCTTCCATGCAAAAGTCATCGGGGAATCACTGCTGCTAGCTGCCGAACACACAAAACTCAAATTGGAACCTTTGATTGCTGACTGGGTTTCGGGCTGGACAGTGATCTGTGGCTTAGGAAAATCATCTACACAGAAGGGAGAAAAAGTAACACAGAGGGAGAGGAAAAAAAAAAAAAAGGTGAGGCCTGAGGACTTTTCAGAAAGAGTTTGTAAGTCTTGTTTTATAGGTTTGAGAGACGAGTCAGGTAAGTATTTATAAAATGGATACACAATGCTTACATTTCATTAGCCTTAGGGCATTTAAAGATGCTCTATTTATGAGTTTACTGTGCCAAGTCATCCCTTATTGAAGAAAAGCACATTTAAAAGCAGACTGTGTGCATAGTTTAACAGCAGCACTAAAGATGGAAGAACTAGCCCCTGACATCTGCAAGAACTATTCTGAATATCAATCGTGAAGTGTACCCTTCATCTTTACAACACCTGAGGCTGTTGTGAGCTTACTGAAAGCACAGTTCTTCTGCCATCAGAAACCATAAGTTACAGTGGAGGGTTTTACCCAAACTCATAAACAAAAAATTCATGTACAAAAGTCAGTCTTTCAGTGATCTGTGGCTGTTTGGTTCAAAGGGGATGGAGATCCCCTAAGCAGGGCAGCACAAGAGAACTTCATGAGATTAGTTTCTGAAGGTCCCTTTACTACTGGAAAGTTACCTTCAAAGTGCTATGTTGTGAGTTTACAGAATTAGCTGCTTTCTGAATTATTTATTCAATTTCTTGTACAAAAGGAGTGGGCAATTAAATGCTGGTCTCTCAAAAGCCTTAGCATATCCCCAGTTTTCACGATGTCTCCAATCTCCTGAAGAACTTCACAGGAACTGCAGGAAAAGTCCTGTGAATCAAATATTCCTCTCTGCACAGAGTTCATTTTTATCTAGCCACTTTGTCTCCTTACATCTCATTTGTTTGGGAACAACACATCAAGGTCAAAATGCTATTTCCTTGAAGAACCTTCATGCTGTATGTTACAAAAGAAGGTAAGATGTGCAGATACTCTAACCTTGAGCTGCCTGCAGAACACTAGCAGGTCTGAAGCTGCACTCCAGCGACAGGGCAACATGGATCTGGGACTCTACGTATAGGCCTTAGGCATCTCCCAGGTCATTAATTTTTCATGCCTCATACCCATGCGTTAAGTCCTCCATTACAAACTATATCATTTGCAAATTAAGTTGATATTTTCACTGACTTTGCATAGGGATAAGCAAGGAAAACAGTGTAAATACTTAAATTGGCCTTGTGAAAGACAGGAGAACATATTTCAATCACTGATCACAGTTTGTTAAACTCCAGGATATATACTTCATATATACTCCTTTAGCCACGAAGTGATTTGTAATTTCCTGCACTGCCAACTTCTTCTTTTCAGCAGTAGCTAGCATCTACTCATTATTTATTAAATATTTGACTGCTAATAGAAGGGAGAAAACAACATTTTTGTACCCTATTTAATACTCTATACCTGCTTTCCCACTGAAAATAGGGTATAGGTAGCAACAGTAAAAATTAAGCAGTTATATTTGCTGTGAGAGGAAAATTATTGAGAAGACAGTTACTGTTTTGCCTCCAAACAATACAGAATTTGAATTTTAAGGAAAACAGAATGTATTCAATAAAAATACACGAAATCCAGTTAGCTTTTAATTTTTGATATTTTTTAAGTTCCCACTTTACGTATCAGAGTACTTAAAGACACATCTTTACTCTGAATGCTTACCTTCACTTTTCTTTAAATAGAGAACACAACATATAGCTGATAACGAACGCGACTAAACACAGAGAAATTTCATTAAGGCAGATGCTGTCACCTCAAATTCTCACATCCTAAAGTAAAAATATTTTACTAGCATATCTGGCAAACTGAAATACAAAATATCAACTGTGTAACTGTGGCAATCAGATATTTTTAAATTATTTTACATACAGGTAGTAACTTACTTAGTCCAAATAGTTTTTGAAGTAGACAACAAGCACACTAAAAAAGGTCAGAACTGAGACCAACATAGCTTTTTTACCTTCAAATATTCTCAGCTCTGGGATAACCTCAAGACTAATGGAACGTGAAAATAACTTACAAAAAAAAATGAAAACCAAAAATTGCATCTTAATTTTGACAAATTACAACACTCTTATAAACCATAATTATCTAAACAATATCTGTCTTTTAAATCTAGATGCACATATATTTACCACCACAAACTACTGAGCTTTCACTTGCATGCTTATGCTAAGTACTACGTAAGCAAGCTGTACATGAAATAAAAGCCCAAAGACTGCCACTCCCCATCTTGTACAAGGCCACAAGCTTTGCACATCTACACCACAGTCTGGGACAGAAGAAAACGTTAATAAATATCAAATCCTCTCCATTTTATTATAGAAATCAAAACATATCAAAGAAACTGCAACAAAAACTAAGCATACAGCAAAATTTGTTCTATGGAACAAGAAATAAGAGGCTATACTTACCACAGACAAACCCATCCAGGTTGACAGCAAAAATACTTCTCCCTTTTAGCAGCTGAGGATGGGCACAACTGGCATTTACAAAGCTCTGGAAGCTGTTCTCTGACATCCACTGTGGTAGCCATTTTAATTGGCAGTCACACAAGAGACTTGATGTGTTGAAGTGCCTAGGAAAAAGCAATTACATTCAAACCCAGTCTTCTTGTTTTTTCTATTTGTAATACAGATCTGTATGAGCAGACATTAGTAAAAAACCTACATTTTTAGAGAAAGACAGCGCTATTATTTAGCTCAGATGTTGTGACACCATTGTCATGAGTGTCACATTCTACAAAGCAGACATGTCAGCCTGAACTCCCAGTTTCTGCTACAATTATGAGTTCAGACAAACAGGCATGTTTGTAGACTCTCAGGTACAAAGCTACAGTAAGCAGTAGGAAACAGAATTGGCATGCAGGAGAAGAGTCGAGGAGGCAGGCACTCTGGAAGTCAGCATCTGAGACATTCTCTTATTTATCTTGACAAAGATATTTAAAAAGGGGAGTGGGGGTACAAAGAATAGTAACGTGTTGAAATAACAAGCACAGAACTTGTTATTAGTACGAGTTTACCTAACCTATGGGAATAGCTACATTTAGAGAGGGGAAAAAACAAAGCAAAGGAATATTCTGGTAAGCATCTAGAATCAGGAGTTTAAGCAAGAGAAGTTCTCAGTTTGGGGTGAAAACTCAAAATTGCCCTTAACAAACATACTAAAAAACCCACATTCAGTAATAAAATGCCTTTCTTCAAATCCCACCCGTTCCTGAAAGTAAAAATAATTCATGGATCCAAGGAGATAAATAGCTTTAAAGATGAATGAAGATATAGCAATTCTTGAATTATTTTTTTCTTGAAGAAAGGAAAGAGTCTCCTTGTCCTCTTTTCTCACACTAGCACTGTATAGAAACCTAGGGATGCCAGCTCACCAGTTTACATTGAGATGAAACAGGTTCTAGGATTATTCTTGTTATTTTTATGAGGCAGAGAAACCACACATTTTTTATATCCTGATATAGTGGGTATCTGTCCTATTTTCAGATTTATTCTCTAGGGACCTCAGAATAAAATTACTAGATATTAATTTACACTAAATAATCTTACTTGTGGGAAAGTACTTTCTACCATCTGTCTGTTTCTTCCTCGGACATAATGGATATCTACCAGGTGTTTCAAGAAAAGTACAGGAAAAAAATCACAACTCTTGAATAGTTATTTCATTGAAGTATTCAGAATCTAGTATCTTGCAGCATCTTACAGTCCCTGGAGCAGTGTTAGCCTGTCTTTCTATCACATTTGATAACTCTTCAAATCATCTATATCAATCTCTAATTGTCAGTGCTGCACTCCCAATTCTCTTGTGCCAAACTAACAACTGTCCTGAATCTGGCTGAGAGAGTTCAGCAGATTCAAACTAATCAAGCAATACACCCAGATCCAACTTTAGGAAGAGGAAAGGCTAAAAAACCCTGGCTATGGGTAGAAGCATAGCCGCTGTTTACTAGAGCAGCTGAAGTTACACCACAATACAGATAACGTCAAACTGAACTTCAGATGGCCTGAATATTGTCTAGATGCAAGAAAGAAATATTTTACAGTTAAAACAATCATACACTGCAACAACATGTGGCATGGTGGAGTGTCCAGTACTGGAGGCTTTCAAGACACAATTGGATATAGTGCCAGATAACCCCATCTGGTGTCCCTTTTCAAGGAAATGTTGGACCAGGTAAGCTTTTGAGGTATCGTCTCACCTTCACTGTTCTCTGAGTCTATGAAATATGCAAGGCTCTTTGCTACTTTGTCTACAGCACTCAAGATGGAGTAATTCTGGAAGATGAAAGAGAGAGCCAGTTGCCAGAATGAGATTTGACAGGAGTCTGGAGAACACAAATGAAAAGCTCGAGACAAGCTTTAAGCAGTTCCTACTCATAATAAATGCACATCATTTTGTTATTCTTTAATTTGTTGACAGGTTATCTACAGACCAGCTCAGGGCAACAGGTTTGAGTAGCAAAGGCTGATAATAATAGAAGGAAACACAAGATATATGCAAAAGGAAGAATTAGCTGTGCTCAAAACAAAGGGAAGAGTGACAGTGTTGCTCTGCACCAATCGATGAAAAAAAAAGGGGTAAGAGGACAAAAAGAAAATCCTCACTAGAAGAATACATTTTTCCCAGTGACCGCGTCAGAGCTTCTCTGAAGATCTGTCTCTTTGCTACTACGGGACAGAAGGACCCAATTACAAGCACTGACAACCAGATCTTTACAAAAGAATTACAGCACTGCTTTTCAGTGGTCCAATAAGCTTTAGTTAATGATAGCACTGCTGATCTTATACCATATTACATCACAGTCTTCCTTATTTAAAACCTATCAGAGACCAGTCAATTTAAAATAAGGACTTTATAGACACCAAATGTAGCAGAAAACAAATGCTTCCTATCCTATGCTTTCTTATTTAAATACACCCATCATATAAAAACTAAGAAAAACCCAAAACACTGACATAACCTTTTTACATGACTTCAGAGAGATTACAGGAGTTTATCACTGTATCAGGCAATATCTTACAAGGCTTTTATTTATATCTAAGCTAAATATAATGTGTATCTGGATATAGTGAAGTGATGCCTTTTGATAGACACTTACAATGCTTTGAGTTTCTTCATTTGTGAAAATGCGTTTCCTTGAACTGACATAATTGCATTGTTACTCAGATCTCTATAAAAAAAAGGAAAAATAATATCAGAGAAATATAGCAGTTTATTGAACTGAATATACTTAAGACTCAGGGAATAGTTTGCTATTTTAGTGATACACAAAGGGATCCTCAAGCCCGGATGTGAATGAGAAACAATTAAGGAGTTTTATAGCATGCTTAATATATACGACTCTTTAAATTAATTCCAAAATACTCAGCACAACCCCAAACCTAAAGAACTTTCTGAAGATCACAATAGCAACCATGGTAAGTATATTTCATTCAAAGTCACAAGTAAAGCTTGTTAGTCCCACTCTTATTTCAAACTAGTATCAAAATTAATTTTTTCCAATTTTTGGTTAAATGTGAATTTCTACCACTTACAAGTGTTCAAGTGCATCCAAGCCAGAAAATGCTTTCTTTGTAATTGATCTAATCCTGTTTCCTTGGAGCATCCTGAAAAATTTAAGCACATGATGCACAAAAGACGCAATTAAATCAGAGTATTTCAGAGCTGAACAACTGCATTTTTGGTGTTTGTTTCTACACTGTAACTAATACTCAGCATACAGCCTTCTCCAAGGCACCAAAATGTTTCACATCTAAAAGATATTTATTCCCTTGAATATATATCTAGATTTTACAATGACTTTAGAATACATTTAAAGTGTACAGTTAAGTGATATGGATTATTGTAAAAGTATACAAATAAACATCTTTTATTTCATAGATCTGCATTTGAAAATTTCAATGCAATGAAGTCACTTCCACTGGATGCTGCATTACTTTATCGAAGACTATCCCTGCCACTATGCCTTTGTCATAGGAGATACTTACTACTTTTTATTTGGAGAAAACATCATTCTTTGATAAATATTTCCATAAGTAGTAATAATAATTAAAATAGACTAGTTTAACTCGAAAAATCTGGAATTTCTTTTATAGAAAAAGAACACCTTATAGAGAACAAAATGGTAAGAAAAGAAAATCGTCTCAGCTGTGGAAAACATAGCATCATTAACTTAACACCATTAAGTGTTGGTCTTGTCCCATGAAATACACATAATCTAAGCTAATTTTTTTAAGGAATGATGAGATACGAATATTGTAACAATACTCACAGCTTCCTAAGTTTATCTAGTCCAGAGAAAGCACCATTCATATCTTCAATAGTCCATGATATTTCATTGTTTTTCAGATCCCTGTTTAAGAGGGGAGGAGAAATCAAACCACAAAAACCTATTAAAAAGAACAACATATATACTTTTTCAACAGCACATTTTATTTGGAAAAAAGATTCTAAAATAGCTTTCTGGTAGGTTGGGTTTTTGTTTAGTTGGTTTTTGTGGGGTTTTTAAGAGAAACTTTTCCTGATTAACTATATAATTTCAATGTTTACTGAGAGACTGAGTCTTCGTACTTTTACGACTGATACTTAAAAAGATCACAAACTCAACATTTTTCAGAATCATTAGCAAACAAACCCCCAGTCCCCTCCAAGACTATTCAGATACAGAACTATCATAAAAGAAGGAGTGTCACAGGAAGGGAATGGATCAACTGTTGTCCCCTTGAAACAAAACACACTCATGTCTTTTCAAGTTCATAATATTAACATATAGAGAATGCCCAGAGAATCATTTTTACATCTCGAAACATCCACAACACTCACTCAATTATCTGTGAAGTATAAAGAGATTAGTGTACAGAGTGGTGTGTCAGCAAAGAATCAACCAGGTAGGACTAGAGGAGAAAGAAAAATCTATGAGGAAAAGCCTATTGCTTAATTCCCAGACAACGTGCAATTGTCTGATTTCCGCTCTTTATGATCTACAACTGCTTGAATTTTTTTTTTAAAAAGGCATACGCCTCCCTGAACTGCATCTGTGCTAGATGCCTAAAATGTGAGTATATAAGCAAAGCCCTGAAAGTAAAGTGTCAGCACCCATCTCAAAACCTAGAGGGAAAGGCAACCATTCCGCTCACCTGGCCAACAGATGGGTCAATGGTACACAATGGGACAATTTTAATGAAGTGGAATGTATTTAGATTAGTTTACTTTGTTCTTCCCCTTCCTTTAAGAAAAGCCATTTCAAAACATGCTCAAATGTTTAGAGCAATTGTCCAGTTCGGCCATCTCCATCAGCACCCACAGCAATACACAGTTTTAAGTTTTGTCTTACTCCTACCATGAGGGAAAATGTTGATTCAGACATACAACTATTATCCAGATCCCTAAAGCTGTGGATAGCTGCCTTTGAATGGAGACGTGCCTTTCCCATAATAATGTTACTGAAAGTTTGTGTAATAATCACCACCATCCATCGTGCACAGACTTAACAAAAGAGGAACTCCTCATTTTCCCAACTATTCTGAAGAGAAATCTTACTGTAAGAAAAACATATGCTAATCAGGGGAAGGTAACAAAAGGTTCTTGTATATTTCATAAGGAAAAGAACTAAACTATAAACACTGAGGGTTTTTCCTTAAGGTTTTTGACCTTACAAATTGAGTTTGTCAACTTACAAAATCTGTAGACTGGAAAGTCCCCTGAAGGCACAATCAGCAATGTAATTTACTTTGTTGTTGCCAATATACAATCCAACCAGCAGGCTTAAACCAACGAAGCTTGAATCATCTAACCTTGCTAATTGATTGAATGTCAAATCTCTGCAAATTTAAGAGGAAAAACAGCATTTTAATGTTCATGCTGCAGTGCTTATTTAACTCAGTTCAACCCAGATGAATTTTCAGGGGGAGCATGTTTTTTCCCCCTTACAATTATCACAAAACCTACTACGCTATTTTCGACCACACGGCTTGTGCATTGTTTCAAACAATTCACAAATTACTGCAGAATGAATTTCTTTCATTTGAAAATGACTGCGTTACAGCTTTAATACAGCTGGCACTGTGAAATGAAGCAGTCACAGCTGACTTCAACTTCTTTCAACAAAATTTAACTCTCTCATACAGAAAAGTTGTTGTCACCTTGGAAACTTTTTTTTTTTTTTTAAATTCACAGATCAGTGGTAAGAAGCTCATGCTTTGACATGTACCTCGCTGCCAAAACTGGTATAGAATAAAGTTACTCACAGCTCACTGAGTTTTTGGCAAAATTCCCAGGCATCAGGACTGATCCTGCTGATGGCATTTTGACTGAGATGCAGTTGCTGCAGCATCAGCAAGCCATAAAGCCAGCCTTTGGTTACCTCTGTTAAATTGTTATGGTCCAGCTGCCTACAAACACACATAAACAGAAAAAAGACATAAGGCTCATAACTCAGCAGCATGCATGCTTTGCTGCATGTCCACATCTGACTTTGTGACATTGGCTAGATAGCTACCACCTCTATTTATATCTGGAATTATATTCATGCATTCAGAAGGTGCTGCCCTACACATTCAATAGTGACTGTTTGCTGCTTTTCAAAACACACCAGAACAATTTAATTCAAAAACATCTGTAAATTTTACCAAGTAATTCTATTAATTTCTTGCAATTCAACTTAATGTTATTAGCAGAACCTCCCAGCAAAAGTCTGATACTTACAACACTTCCATGTTTGTCAATCCCCAGAAAGCACCATCCATGAGCCTCGTAACTCCATTTCTCTGAAGCTTTAGTGATTTCAAAGCTGGAAGTCCTTGGAAAGTAAGCCCATCTATTTTTTTGATTTTGTTGCGATTCAGTTCCCTGCATCAATAAAATTTACAGTTACAGCACAGTAATTTTACCTGCATGTCAACAACCTTTCTTCCCTCCCTGGAAACAGTCTTTATGCTTTTCTTGCACATAAAACAGAGACAAGAAGGAATAAAATTCCAACATTTTATTGTAATATGTTATGTTTAACCATGTTAATACTATTCTGCCTTTCTGATACTGAGGACAAATACTCAGTAGTTCCTTGATTTTCAGACTTTAAGAATCCCTGTAGACCTAGATGTCACAGTTAAGCCTGTTCACAAATTCAAAAGTGAAAGCAAGTTCCTGATGTTATTCAGCAGTAGAGCTGTTAAGGTTAGCTTATAACTGCAACAAATAATTGGTCAGAAGGAAAAGGTTAATATTTTAGTTGTGATAACTAGGCAAAAATCAATATCCTGGGTGACCCCTCTCTTTCTTAAGCTGGAGCCAAGCATTCGTTACATATTTCTCCTTCCTAATCCACAGGTAGTTACATAAAGCACCTTTCCTCTTCCTCAAGTGGTCTGGGCACTCACCCTTCTGCCACTACACACAGCCTTTGCAGGTCAGAAACTGGGACCAATCCCGTGAGGGTGATATAAGGCATAACTAGCTGTAGGGCAAGCTGCAATGATAGTAGTTCTCAATATTTGCTATTTTCCTGCTGGTCCTTCTTGACTCCAAACCCCGCACCAACCCTCAGGCAGCCTCCTGACATGTGAAAAGGGAACTCTAGCATCACACAGGCAAAAAGAACTATTTTAACTAGTTTTGTAACAGGGAATTGTGAAATAACCATAATTTGCTAAAATAACAGTTTATCTGTTAGTAACAACCAAAACATAGTATAAAGAGACAAGATCAGACAATACTAAGAAAAGGCCCTCATATAACATATGATCATTTGCTCCTTCAAGAAAGTCTTAGACGTATCAAACTAAGAAGAATCCTCTCCTTCCAAAACTTACTTTCCCAGGCACAGTAAAGGCCTAAATAATTCTCTTCTCATAGTTATACCACCATTATTTTTCAGAGTCTCAGCCCTGTAAGATTTCAGCTCTCCTCTATGGCAACCTGACACAAAACTGACTGGGTTACAGAGACCTGCTAGAGAACCCTCCTCCTCCTCTTGTGTTTAAATATGAATATGCAGTGAAGAACATTCAGTAAGAACAGGCTTCAGTTCTTTCCCACTCTTCTCTGAATACTTCTTTCAGGTGATAACACAAGTTTTTAGCCTTCTTTGCAGTTAGCTGCCCAACATAACTAGGTCAGCATACCAATTGTGGACAAGTGGAACATTTTTAGGCAAGAATATCACCAAAATCCAAAATTTCAGTTGAATCTAAAAACCAAGATCATCAAAAAAACCTGAGCTTTGAGGGTTGTTCTCATACTCTTCTACTGATGTTTGAGTCAAATTTTTCCTTCACTTGTATACAGATGACACACTGTTTCCAGATGTGTCAAGCATCCTAACACTTCAGTGTTCTTATGACCTTCAAGGTTAACCTAAGAGAGTTTGACATTTTTAACCCTTGACTATCTGATATGGAAAATAATTATCCAAGATTTGACAAAGCGTTGCCCATCCTTATGTCCACTTCCTGGACACTTTATACACTTTTCAATAAAAAAAAAATCCCAAATCTCATATTAAACAACTTTACTATTTATTCAGTAAAACATTTATGGACAGCATTGTATCAGTGAAGCCAAAGGTCTATTTACTCAAACATATAATTTATTGCCATACCTTCTGAAAGCAAATTAATTAATTTCACCACAAAAGTACAAAATAAGTAAATGACTGCTGCAGAGAACTATGTAAGTTTGCTTCACTTACTATTTTCGCCGTGTTTTTTTACAGGAATATTGCTATTACCCCTTCTCCAGCCTTTTTTTTTCCTTTTCTTTTAATATGCAAACAATTTTAAACATAAAGACTATTCACATCTCACCAACATATAAAACTAGTTTTGTTTAGTCCAACACTACAGTTAGTAAGGATTGCAGTAATATGTTTTCTGTGTCTGTCTCACTCTGCCTCTGGTTAAATTAAAGGCTAAAGTTCAAGCACTGCCAGTGCTTTGGAAAACCTGAAAACAATTAGTCAGTTGTACGTCCCACTTACAGGTGCTGCAGATGGGAAAGTTTAAACATCTTTTGAGGAATTGCTGAAATTTTGTTCCTGTTCAGTTTCAATACTTGAAGTGTGGCAGACAAATTGTCAAAGGTACCAGGCTCCATGGAGGTTATTCGATTATTGTTAATATACCTGTTGGAACAATGTCTAGAAGGTTAAATTTACAGTTGTTTTTAAAATTCTTAATACCAAGTAGTGAAAAACTAAGCTCTTGTGGTTCTTACTCATTTATAAATGGAATTAATTTATCATTTCAATTAGAGCTCTTGATAGCTTATTCTATAGTCAAATACTCTTTCACCACCAACATTTTGCACTAGTCTGCAAAAGTGTCATAATGGAAGAAGACAACATGTTTCAACCCCATTACTTTATTCTTAACTCAGTATAGCCCTGGCACTGCAATATTCCTGATGAAGGACTGAAAGTGGGTTCACAAAAAGTCTATTGAACTCCATGTAACTTCAAACTAGCCTATACATGGGGAACTTAAACTCATTTTGTTATACAATTATTTCTCTCAAGATAATAGCCTTAGGTTATTTTATGAACTAAAACATCTCACTGTAACCAGTCATATTCAAGTTAGCATCTTATGTTAAGCTGAACAGGTGAAAGTAGAAATATTTAATATTGGTCTAATTAAAAAAAAAATTTTAGTAACTTAACAAACAGCTGCCAATCTAAGTTTCCCAAAAAGTTTTTTGAAAGTAACCAGAAAAAGAAAAAAAAATATGAAGTTTTACTTACAGATACTTGAGCTGTAATGATGGAAATGATGAAATTCTTAGCTCCGATATGTTGTTGTTGCTCAAGTCCAAAGTTTCTAAACTTTGAAATGGCTTCAGATGTTCAGACAAAATGTTGGCAATCTTGTTACTGCTCCTGAAATTTAAGGGCAGTAGACAAAAGATAGTCATTTCCAGAGTAAACACCTATTAACTGTACAACTCTGCCAAGAGTTAGTTCTTCATTCCCCTACTTGATAATAATTTCTCATTATAAGAAAACTAATAAAGTATGTTCTCTATACATAACACTAATTTCTAGCTATCTGAAATCACAAATTGGAATACTCCAAATAATTGCTCATTAATATTTCTTAAAACATAATCCCAGGAAACAATAAAAAATTGCAATATAATCCAATAATTGCAATTCATTGCTTTTAAAACAAGATGTAAAACTCTACAATCATTGTTTCTGAACTGTAGAAATACCTGGTATTTGTATGGAACAGTATGTCACAGTACTGTAATGAAATGAGATTAGAGTTGTTTTCTATTTAAAGCAAATTAATATCCTAGAAGACAGACATAGTTGCTTCTAGTTTTTTGAAAACTCCCTTGGCATGAAAGTCAGACAATTTCAAAAAAAAAAGAGGTGGATTAGGAAAGATGGATGACAGCGCACCGCTTCTGAGAAACATTCTATAATTATGCAATTAGACCTAGTATTTCATCCGACAGATTTTTCTAGTGAGTTGGCAAAGAACAAAATTTTCACTTATTAGAGCTCATTACAGGAGTTTTGGACTGCATGTCAGGTCAAACCTCAGCTAGGCAACACACCCAATTCAACAGCAAGTAGTCTGCAACTGTTTAAAGACGTGGGTATTGAAGTCTGCTATAAGGAACACCCCTCTTTCATTTCCAATGGCATGTACTTTTTCCAGCGATCCTACTTCCTATTCATACCCAGCACCCTACCAGTTTTTCCATCTGAGTTGCATAACGTACAGAATCCTACACGCACATCAGCAACATGAACTGGGTTATTTGTTTGGGGTTAACTGTACATAGGTGAAAGCAGATCATGACCATGAGCCTTGTTACCTTGGGAAGTTCAAGTCAGCTCTAGCTATGGTATATCCTGTACCTTGTATGATGAACTATCAAAATTTAGGAACCTTCCCTAGCTCCTAGAAATTGCAGGCAAAAGCACTTACAGTAAAACTATCAACAAGAATGTTGATTCTGGGAGGTGTTCACCTTTAGTGGAAATACTTGCTCTGGATCAAATAGTAAGTCACACATGAGGGTAGCATGGACAACCCTCATGTATTCCAGGGGTGTGGGGGGACTACTGCTCAAGACAAAAAAGTCTGAACTCAGAAAGTGAACCAGAAGTTAGATTAATGGGCTTTCTGACCACATGTGGGAACGGGTAAGTGATCTTGCAGCCACTCCAACACTGAGCCTGTATCACGTTTCATTCCTCAGGCTGTTTGCAGAGGTACACTGCATTTTTTAACTCTTAGTTGAAAGTATTTATAATAAATGGAAACAAATTACTTTAATAAAAAACAACAAACACCACCACCATGTGTCCAGTTCCACTGGCCAAATAAGACTGTGAGTTAGATAACAGGTCATAGAGCCTTGCCTTTATGCATTAGTTTGTTTATAAGGTAATTACTATCAAGGTATTAAAACTGCCAATTACTTGAGTGACGAATAAAATTTTCCTTGCAGTAAAAGTGTGCTCCAGCAGAAGCCAGCAATTTCCTGAACTGCACGCCTCCTAAATTGCAGTTGTGAAAGTGTTCAGTTATAAGACAGCTTGCACAGTGCTGTCTTTGTGTCAGCACTGCTCCATGAAACAGAAATTCCTCACAACTGGCAGGATAATAGCTCCTGTATTACAAAGTTTAGTTGGACCTAATGGAACCAAATAAAACTCTTACACACAGCCTTCAGATTAGCACTTATACTGACTGGCAAATTACCTGACATAGACCAGGTTACAACAAAAACAATCAAACAAAAAAAAATCCAGCTTGTTTGTTTCAGGGAACATTTTTTTTATCAGAGATGGTAAGGCCATATTGTGCAGAGAAAAACAACTTCTTTTGTTCACTAAAACTGCATTGCCTTAAAGTCCTAGTCCATTTCACAACAAAAATCAAACCAGCCTTCACTGCACCTTCCTGCTTACTCATATTTGTAGAAGCAACTCAACTGCAAAGTAGCTCAATGGTTTACTCTTTATTGCTCCAACAGCCTCGTCCAGTTTCTCTTCAAAAAAACCTAAGTGTTTTAACTCACACCTGGAAGGAGGTTACTCAGTGCCAATGACATTCAAGTAGTTCTAATTTAAGGCCCAATTTGAGTTAAAATTAGAAACTTCAACTCTAAATTGATTTTTCTTCATAATCATCACTTAAGTAAATCAGATAAAAACAACATATCTTTCATGTAACTGCCAAATCACCATCAAAATTAGTCAAGAAGGACATGTTTGAAAACACTGGCCTATCTAATTGTCAATACAGAAACAAACAGTATGTTGGCAAAATAATATAAAAGTTTGTTGACTTACAGGAGCTTGGGGGGAAGAAACCCTAAAAGAAAATATTTCCAGAGAAATGCTGTTATTGCTGCGCTCAGACAAAAGGAGCTGCACACACCCCACTGGCTTAATTTCACAGACACTAAAGGAAATCAGAGAAACAGAAAGCCCTTGCAACAAGAGAACCAGCACATCAAGTTCTCCCAGCAGCAGACCTGCAGCAATTTGATAACAATTTCTTCATATGCAAGGAACAGCAACATGTTGCAGTTTCATTACAACTTCTCCTGTTACAGCTAAAGCAGCAGGAGCACCAAGCAACCCAGACAAACCTGCCAAAAATATCTGCATGAATTTGAACATGCCTTTAGCTATTTTCAGTGCCTATACCCTGACTTGCAGCAAAAAAACCCACACAAGCCATTGACCCATGAGTGCATACAGCCTGATTTAATTTCTCTTACATAAGCCTTTGTGAATACCAGCTTAAGACAGAATATCAGTTTTTCATTATGGATATGAGAAACCTTAGATTTCCCTCTCAGAATCCATGACTTTAACCACACCACCGAGCCAAAACATCTATAAGAGCCCTATCAATCATGATCTCAAGATTTATTCTATATAAACAACAGCTACAACATATCTGATGTATTGACTTGTACTTTCCTTTTCTCTTGGGAAATACAAAGCAGGACAGAAACTTCTGTATCCATTTTGTTGAGGATGCAGTTAGCACAGTTTTTAAAGATCTAAGATCTTTAAAACTGAGTATCTGTTTTTATCTGAGTGTCTTTAAAACTGACTATCTCTTGATCACGATTGTCAGTATGCAATGTTTTCTACCTAAGAGCAATATCCTTGCAAGCTTCATGACTCTGATCCTGCAACATGGAGAACCCAACTCATTAACAGATTAAGACCTAAAGCCCTACCTTTTATTTCTATTTGAAATCCCAGTATAAAAAACACTTGCATTTTCACCTCAAGCATATGTCTTTCTTCCAGACAGATCCTGATCTGCTGCGTTTTGAAAACCTCTTAGTAATATCCTACCCTATTATCCTTACAAGGAGCATCTATAGGAGCCTCGAGGTGGAGCAATCTGGTAAAATCAAGTTGTCTAGAAAGGTGGTTTTGGAGAACTGCCTTCATTGCAGCCTGTTCTCCAAGGCTAGATGTTAGATGCAAAGTAAATGTTTTAACATCTATGTGATTCTGGACTAATACAGTATCTCCTGTCCCTGAACTAAGCTTTGAAAGGTAGAATATATTAAATCTGAGTCACAAACAAATGAAATCACAGTAGTCTCTTGCTGCTAAGAGGTCACGTAAAGAGAAAAAACCCACCCTGTTAGGGCTAGATTTAACTTTCTGTGCAGTGCTGAAGCCAAGACACTGGGGTTCACAGATGTTTAGTTTGACCATCTTGTGCTTGTACGGCTTCCAGACTTGAGCTGTTTTGGAGGCAGCCTTATCAGAGCACAGGCAAAGCAGACATGACTGTCCATATCTAAGCATGCTCTGAGTGGTCTCCATTACGTGCCACTACAACTCACAGCCTCCCTTTAAATTTTTCTGGTTGTTTCACCTGTTCTTTCCTCCACTCACCCACTGACATCATATGCCTCCTGGCATATCATCTATTGTTTCTTGTACTTCCACTCCTGCCCTCTCAAACTCCTTTGGACTTTGGGCACTCTGGTAAGAAACAATGATGGCAACACACCAAGTGGAAGCAAATTGAAGCAAAAAGAAAAAAAAATTGGTACTAAAGGTGAAAGATCAACACTGTAAAGTGCTGGAAGATATATGCTTTGTGGGTTTTGCATAAGACTGGACAATTCAAGGAGCACATATCAGAAGAGCTTCAGTAACTACTACAAGAAGAAACAGCAAAAAGGTTCTTTTTTTCTTCAATTTCTACTCATTGACGACTAAAACTAGTCAGATTGTAATGAACAATTACATCATTTAAAATACTGAAATTGTGGTTTCAAGCTGAACATTATCCTTAAAAAGACCCTGATACCAAAGAATATTCTGGGTTGGAAGGGACCCACAAGGGTCATCAAGTCCAGCTTCTAAGTGAATGACCCACACAGGGGATTGAACTCACGACCTCAGTGTTATTAGCACCAAGTTTTAACCAACCGAGCTAATCTCAAATACCTAACAAGACTACATGCTCTTCTCACCATTAAGACACCTAACCACACTGAATTAAGAAAATCTAGGTGTTTTAATCTTTTCAACTATGAGACATAGAAATATTTCAAGTGATACTGTTTTTCTCGAAGACAAAGCTGCCAGAAACAGAGCCAGGATTCTGGCTCACTTCCAGTCCTACTGGTAGGTCTACAATTCTGATGCCTCTTTCACACACAAGCTTCTTGCATTCCTTACATCAAGTAGCTCTCTTCCTTTTGAAGGTCTCCTTCATTCCATCATCCATGCCTCTCTTTGCTCTTTCAAGGCAGTTGTCAACAAGTCTCTGCTTTTATATTTTGTGGGGTTTATGGTATACAGGCATAAGGTTGAAAATGAAAACTCAGAACTCTGTAGGCTGATACCTTGTTCAAAACTTGAAACCAAAGGTTTATTGATTTCCAAATCAAACATAAACTGGGAAAAGGGAAAGAGAAGGATGCAGACTGAAACAGCCCTGTGATCAGAGATATTTTCATCATCAAAAGTAAGACAGAAGCAAATCCAAACTTTCAAACACATGATACTTCCACCGTACTTCTGATTCCACAGTACCAATATGCAACTAATTAAGCTTTTCTTCCAAACTCTCTTAATACCCTGAAGTCTGTTTCCCATTCAGTTTTCTGGCTTTTCCAAAATAATCACAATTTACTTAGCATGGGATAGGCAAGTGAATGTGTAAGTTCATCTCTTTACTTTAACAACTCTAAATAAGAACAATGCAGGCATAACTATTTTGGCATGAGCTGACAACAGGAATAACAGCCCACTGCAGACTTCGTGTGCTCTGGGACTGTTAGTTAATGCTAAAATCTTTGAGAATTTTAAGTACGACCTAGATTAAACTCAGCATAGTGTCCTCTGGTATTATAGCCTCTTTCTAACCTGCTGTATAGAGTCACTAAGTAAAAACACCTATCCTTTACTGCTACAGAGCTAACCCTCCCGTTTGGAGGATGAAGAGCATAGTCTAGGCACTTTAGTCCGCACACTTGTCTCAATCTACCCCTAACCTCAACTGTTAACACAAGTTGAGGAATGTTCTCCTATCCACTTCTCTTTCGCTCAAGGCACAAGTCATTTCACTGCTCTATTGTAATCACCACATACCAGTTCTCTAAAATATAATCCAAATATTTATGCCTGACCTCTTAGCTTCATTCTCACCTCCCTTACTTTCCATACTGTATGCCCTGCAACTCATACCTCCTCCGTGGTAAAATTCCTACCACTCTTCCATTTTGTCACACCAGAACAAATGTTCTCTATTTTTCTAGTCCATTATTATTTTTAATTAGTTTTTTTCTTTCATACTGTGATCAGAAAGTCATGACAGATTTTTCCACTGCAAATAGCTCATAAAATCTGCATTCTTTTCCATTCTCATTGCAAAAGTATTCATCAAGACTCTCACTCACTATATATTTTTGCTATCACAAACTCTGGGTTTCTACATCTTCCCTTTCCCATCATTTGGCCTAAATTGCTGTGATAAAAATCGAGTTTCCATGTCTGAGTCTGACTAAGACAGGTTTCTTTTCAAATTCTTTCATTTACTTCCTTTTTAAGTCTCCACACCAAATGTCCAAGACTGGAAGAACTAATTCCAGTAAGTTTTCTTTGCTCTAGCTTTTTGCTCACAACTTCAGCCCAAGTCACACATGGTTTACCACCACACTCATTTTTGGGACATTCTCCAAGGAGCCTTATGCCTGAAGCCCAGTCTGGCATTCCTCTATCCTTTCTTTCAATCCTTCTTCAAAACAAACTCTTCTAGGCAGCATCCAAATCTTAATCCTTCCCATAATAAAGTGGTAGCTGAAGAGATGACAAGGATGTAAAATATTTGACCGTTTTCTTAATATCGGGAGCCAGACTTCAGTTTAGCATGCTAGCTTTATAAACACACAATACCACTTTCTCTGGCAAGCATAGAAGGGAAAGGCATTCACTCCTACTGAATGTAAGCTTTCATTTTGAGGAGTTTCATCTAAACATCTCTCTTGCAACTGTAGCTTTCTAAATGCAAACTGAGGAAGCGTTCTCCCAGATTTTACACACAGCTTCCACTCCCAGACTACCGCGAGATGACAAAGAGGCAGATTTCTCATACCTACCCCTATTCCAAACACCTTTGCATACGTGGATTATAAAAAAAAAACCTTGTCTTTAGAGAAGGCCCTTCACAGGAGTTTGATTTACTCCCACACATTGCAAACTATTATTCGTATTTCCAAATTGCCAGCTGGGACAAATGTATAATCTATTTTACATGTTTGCTTCAATTAGTTGAATTTTACTGTTCAAAATGACTATCTGAAGCCTGATCTATGATATCCATTATCACATAACATACATAAATACACTTTTCTGCATTTTAAACAGAAATTTATGCACAATACTGAAAAAAAAATCCCTTCTAAATAGGATAAGGGATTAATTGCCACTTTTCTTCAGTAACTATGTTTGTGCATGAAGTTAGATAAGTAATCAGACTAGTTTTGTAGTGGCTGATCAGAAAGCTACATCAGAAAGCTAAAGCTGAAACAATTTTACTTACTATGAAAGCTTGTAACTCCTGCAGTCATCTAGGACGGGCTACTTTAACAGGCCTTTTGTCCTGTTTTTTTGCCCCAACCTATCTTTTTTGTTCCTTTACCCTTTTAAACATCCAGGACACAAGACATGTCTTCACACGATGAATTTAAACTCAGCACATATCAACAGAAAGATATTGCAAAACAAAGGCTTGTGGATTCAGTTCATCACCTAACAAACACATGGATGCATTTCGAGAAACTGCCTCAATTTTGGTAGCACTTTTCACTGTCTCAGAACTCAAAAGTGAATGGCCACTGCTTTAAAGGCATCCTGTACAGATGGAGTTATAGGGTTACCTCAGCAGAGCAGACAAAAACCTCTGCCATGTTGCAAATCCTCTACTTCTCGTATGATCAAAAGATTTCACATTCTGAAAAAAGTGAAGTGGGAACATAATACAAATCACACATTAATGTAAAATTAGAAAAACATTCCCAAACTGTGAATCATCCATGCTCCCTTTAACTTCCGCACCATGAGTTTTGCATTTTCCACTCTGGCTTTATTAACCAAATATTTGTTTGTGTTCTAGACTAACATAATTGGCCTTTACAACATAAGCCACAAGGGTATTTTCATTTAAATCACCTTCACGGTTTGTACTAGTGCCTTTAGATAAAATATTTTCTATTCAATAAAATGTAAAATCACAAGTTTATCTAGAACATCTCGTTGGTGAAAACTAGTTTAATGGTAGAATTTCCCTATGCACACCGAAGACTTGGCTGTGAATAGCTTTTCTAGTCCTTACAGAAAGCAAGATGACTACTGCATAACATAGCCTGGACACGGGTAATAAGAAATATGGGGTTTTTTAATATTAGTTCCACACATACATTTTGATTAGAATAGTAAAATCTAGTTAGAGAGGCAGGATACTCTAATACTCAGGACTGCTCTGCTCCATCAAAGTCATGGCTGCGTTCCATTTACCCCAGTACTTAAGGATATAGAGCACTGATGATGATGGATGGTACCTATAATTACATATATTTATAGATTCTGCAAGTAAAAGTAGCATGGGTTTATTTAAACTGTATATCCTTTAAATATAAAAATTTAAACAGCATTGCAGCATTTGCAAATCAACATCCTTCTCCTTACAAAGCACTAATAACACTAAAAGTTGTTAACGTTGTCAGAAAACTTTAATGCAAAACACCTATACAAATGGCAGTTGTTAGTTAAACACAAGCAGGCCTTCCATGCGAGGCTATTGTATCTATATCACTTGGTTTCAATTTATTTCTGGATTAAACCTAGTACAAACCTACAACTGTGACAGACCTAAAAGACAATACTAGTTTTCTTCTCAGCATAACATCACTAATTCAAGCACATTCTCAGGATAAATACAAGAGGACTGGTGTATCTTGCATAAGGAATGTCATTAGAATGGAAACTAAATTCAGAACCTTTGCTTGTTCTCCTGCAATGAGGTCATTAGTGCCCATTTTTATACCTAACAAAAAAAGTAATCCATCTATCTTGAAATGGTAAAAAATAAATTGCTTTTTCGCCCAGAAATGAAGAATTTTCTACTACAACCATTTAAAGTAATTCTACATTAATTTGTTTTTACATGCACTTCAGGAATGCAAATTAGACAACATCTAACATATTTTCCTTCTAGGGATAGATAAATATACCTACATTATTGTGTGTGGTGTCTGCTCATCCGTGGTTGTTAAATCCAGCATTCTCCCTCAAAGCTCATGTTGTGCAGGACTTGGAGGACCTGGCCTTCTGGCCAGAGCTACTGTGCTGACTGGAGAGATGACAACCTCTGGCAAGTAGCTGAACTTCCCTCTTTCTGCCTTAATATACTGCTCTCTTCCTGCCTTCTCTCAAGATAGTGCTGAGCAATTTAATTTTCAAATAACTGACTTAAATGGCTAAACATGCTGCATGTAACATCACCATAAGTCACAAATGCCCAAGTAAATTGGCTAGACATTTAAAAAATAATCTAAATTTAGACACCTAAAAGTTAGTACAAAATCTAGATGGGATTCAGTAGGAAGTCATCTGAACTATCTTAGGAGAGAAAAATCACTTCAGAGAAAGCCCTTTCTTCTCCATTTATCCTTAAGAGAATCTACAGATAGTAATTCATACTTACAATGCCAAATTTTCAAGCAATTAGAATAGGGAATACTAATCCTACTCTTTGCTCTGTCTGGAACATTTTATATCTGTTCATGTCAGGCAGGCCAACACAGCTTAACAACCTACAGCCTCCTGATGAGATTTAGCCCGAAGTACCAGTCATATAACTCACAGTAGTTTCCAAATTTCCAGGAGGCTCATAAGCTCTCCTATGCCATGTGACAAGATACATACTCATCACATTAATAAAATCATAGATGCATCTCCAGCCATGTAATGAGAGCGTGCCTGGATATGCTTGTATACTCTCTCGCACTGACTTAAGGTCTTTCCAGGGTGGTGGGGGGTGTGTGCCTGCCTGATACTTTTCTCTCCCATGATGTTCAACTCTCAGCTGGCATCCATAAAAACAAAATGCCGGCACTGTTGTTTCCTTTCACAGACAGATTGGGACCATGAGACTGGGAACATCTGGTTCTCTGGGTATGTTTATGTTGAATAATTCATTACTATGTAAATACCTCCATTAGATAAATATGAATTGGATAATTAGAAATGAGGTAGCTCTAGAAATGGAAACTACGCTAACATGATAATCCACCCATGCCTGTTTATAATGCTCCAAGAATATAGATATACACTGTTGTGTGGAAATAGCTGCACTATTATGCAGACATACCAGCAGTGCAATTTCCTCTGCAGGGCAAGAATATTCTTGCAGAACAGGTAAAATTCTAAGGCTCCACAGCTGAATGACAATTATTAGGAAGTGAAAAAAACCCTCTTGCAAGAAACCTTCAAAAATAAAGATACTGGCAAAAAAAGAGGGCACCCCTTCCACAACATTCCTTGAAGGCTCCTCAAAAAAACAACTGATTTTTCAACGGACAGTAACGAACCAATATATATGTATCTCATAAGAAATGTAATCAAATCAAGTTTCAGAAGACTAGCACTTTCTCTTCTGCTATTATCTGAAAGTCAGAACAAAGATAGAACACAGAAGCAGTGGTTTGTTTTGGAAAGGCTCCACAAGCTCCTTTCATATAGAAGTTTAAAATCCTGGAGAAAGTCATTAGATGTTTCTTTGAAGAGTGGTTCTAAAAACTATATTCCAATTGCTCCATTTGTGTTCTCTTCACATGACTTAGATATATTAACTCAGTTTGATTCAGCCCCCTTCAAACAACATTCACCACAGAAAAAATAAATGTATTTTTTCACTTCAAAAAACAAGGTATCATTATATTGAATATTTGTCCATCTATGCTACCATTATCTTCTGTGAAATGAGGTTAAATATTTTTACATAAATAACATAAAACCAAGTAAGAAAAGGAAGCTCACAGGAGATCTTACCAATCTCTACAGCTAGCTGAAAGGAGGTTGTAGCATGGTGAGGGTCAGTCTCTTCTCTGAAGTAACAAGTGATAGGACCAGAGGAAATGGCCTCAAGTTGTGCCCAGGAAGGTTTAGACTGATATTAGGAAAAATTTCATCATGGTAAGGATTGTCAAGCATTGAAACAGGCTCCCTAGGGAAGGCATTAAGTCACTATCCTTAGAGGTATTCAGAAGATGAGAAGATGTGGCATCTATGGGCATGGTTTAATGATGGGACTCGGCTGTGCTGGATTAATAAGACTCAGTGATCTTAAAGGCCTTTTTCAACTTAAATGATTCTATGATTCTACTCCACATTTCAAAGAAAACCTTTGCAAAACAAACAAAATGCTTTATATTTGAACAATACCACTCTATGTTTTATGTTCATCTGTTTTGATACAGAAATAATTATCTTAACTATTGTACACTGACTTTCATAAGTTAACATAAAACATTTAAATACTTAATTATTTCTACCACATGAACCTCAAGGAACCTCTGCTGTAGTCATAGAGTAGGTATTAAATCTCAGCTGTAGCACAGCTATATTCAGCAATCTCTTTCTCCACACACAGAATTAGAATGAAGACCAGACCAACTTTAACTGCATTGGTAGTATGGTAAGACTTTTAGAAATAGTTTTTTTCCCCTTTTAAGTGTCAACATATACAATAGAGAGCAGAACTAATGAAGATTTCTCCATGTTTGACCACCTGAGTAAATGAATCAAACCTAAGGATATGAACCAACCAAATCACCAGTGGTTAATAATCATTTATTCTGTCACAGGAATACAAAAATTTTTGCAGAGCTGCCGAAAGATGATTTTAGGTTCATCTAATCCGGGTGAGTTTCCATGAGAAGTACAAAAGGAGATGTTAAGACAAATTTTCAACTTTGTATTCATCAGAAGTAAAACAGAAGAACACAAACCACTCTATTATATTAATATTCCTAGTGTTGTGGCAAAAAGAACCTTAGCAAGGAGGTAAAAAAAAAGTATATATATTCTTTAGATCAATTAGATGCTTAAACTACAGAATTCTATGCCAGTGTAAAAATAACATCAATGACACTGCAAAATAAAAGATGTCCTTAAATGCAACATTTATTTATCAGACACTGTCCACTTTTTCTTTCATTCTTTTCTGAGTTTGATCTGTAAGAAGCAACATAAGTATCAAATGTCACTTAGTTCTTATTCAAACAGAGCAGTCCAGACAGAGCGGCTGCACCAGCTGACTTGGCTGACCTGGGCCTAGAGTAAAAACAAACCCCTATAAATCACCAGATGTAAGCAATTGAATAGTGATCAATTTAATTAACTGAACAGCTTTCCAAAATTTACTGTATTGTTTTAACCCTTCAGGCTTCTTCAAGAAAGGTAACTTGCAATTTGTATTCAAGGACAGGATTTGGCCAGAGGCTACATAGTAATAGCTTTAGACACTTTAGATTTCCATTGACAAAACACAAATCACACACATGACAAACACGTCTTTTCTTTTTTTTCTAATTAACAGTCTGATAGTAAGTATTTTTCTACTTGTTCATTCATCAGTTTATTGAAACTAGACCACAGGCAAAAAACCCCAATTGGTTTCAAATGAAAACTTAAGGATTAAGATTTCTTTTAAAATCAACTTTTTTGGTTATGGGTCCTTTATACCTTTTGCAACTTTATACTCATATTACAAATGTTACTACATCAAGTAACCTATTAATTTCTTTCAAACGAAAGAATGAACATGGACACAATCGTGTGTCACAATTATGTATATTAATTGTAGCCATAAAAAAATATGCCACACACTAAAATGGGCTCAGAAAGACATTTTCAAGACATTGGCACAACATTTTCTAACTTAGATACTTATCCTGAAGCTGTGTCTTGAGGGGATTTACCCATGTTGCCCACTGAACTTAATGGAATTCTGCCATGATTTAACACATCAGGATCTCAGCCAAGATGCATAATGATAGAGGGAAACTCTTGTTTTAAAGACTGCATTGTAAAAGTTTGTATAATGATTACTGATGTTTGTGCAATGCCTAGCGCAACAGGACTGAGGCTTCTGGGCACTACCACAACACAAATTAATTCTAATGCAGTGTTTGTATGCAAGGGAAGCACAAAAACTACAAGGATTAAGCTCAATTATACACATTTTAAACAACCTGCTAAATAATACGACAATCAACTTCCTAACCACAAGCTGCTCTATTTCCAATTATTTCACTTTAATCTCTGTAATGTACGCATTTTCATGAACCCTGCAGAGTTACTTCCACTAACCAGGGACAAAAGTAAGATCTACTTACAAAGACAGAAGAGTTATATTCACAGAGACTGGTCCCAGATCTGGAATGATCTCCAGTTCATTGCTGTTCAACTTCCTATTAATATTACAAAAGGGAGAGTTAGCTTTGATGTTAATCAGAAGATTACACTGGACTTGCTAAATTGCTGAACTGTGTCATGTCAAAATTAAAAATTCCAGTTTCACTTAATGTAAAATAACAGAAGAGCAAACATCTTTGTTGTTCAACCAACTATCCTGAGAGCAATAGCTATACAATTAGCATACACAAATTCAGGTTTGGTATTTTTGGTTGGGGTTTTTTGTTTTGGTTTGGTCTTTAGTTAAGACAAATTAACTTACACTTCCTGAAGACTGTGAAGGTGATCCAAGAGACTGGTCTCTATTGAAGATAATTTGTTGTGACTTAAGTCCCTGTGAGGTTACAAAAATAAACAGTCTGTCAGTTTTGCCATACAGTATCGGGTAAAGTAATACAATTTAAATCCAAATTACATTATCACTTGTCTACAAGTACATAGTAAGATTTTTTTATTAGTAAAATTAGAATAGAAACTCATTTGAGTATACACGGTATAAGTGCAAATTCCCTGATCACTGCCAGCACTGTCAAAGAAATTTCTCTATCTCTGAACAATTTAGAACTGTTCACTGGAATGTGTGTAAGACCCATGAAAAACATAGTAAGATTTTGACTCATATACACACCAACAATCCCTGTCCTGTATCCCTTCACAACAAGAGATCTGGATAAAACAACCTCTTGGTTGTTTTAAGCAAGGAAAATTCATAAAGCAATAGTCACTGCAGTTTCATTCCTTGGGTTAATAGTAACATTTGTACCATTTACTCTTCTCACTCCCTTCTCTACAGCAACAGACAGATCACAAATACATAATGAGGACTGTCCATAAAACTCAATTGCATTTTCATGCTTTCACACAATTCAGGACACCATTCCTATATAACCAAATTTAATGGAGATCTTCAGTAGTATCAGAAGAAAACAGACATAGGAAGGGCTAATTCTATTAAGAGTTTTAAGATGTCTGTATACTAGCGATATTAATACCACACTTAACTACACTTGAAGAAGTAGCTCGATCACTCAGCCTGCACCACTTTATATTGAAGATCTCAAATATCGATGCAGTTTCAAAGAAATCCTGTTAGCACTTTTGTAGTGTTTGCTACAAAACAGACCAGGTACTAAAAATGCAATACATTTTGTTTGACCACTCTCAAGAAATGTTTTTCCTTACACTACCATGCGTCTTTGCCATATGTCCTCTCAAACATTTGATACCATACAATAGAGACCTAAGAAATTTTTCCTGCAGCCTCAGAAGCATTGGAAACATCAAAGAAATAAGACTGACCATACAGTAAAAGGCAGAGAAGCTAACTACAGAAACTCAAACTTGCACATCTATAAACATCTGCACAAGCAGCACAGATTCACAACTGACCTTGTAACCATGACTAGTTCTGTTGAAGGCCTTCCCTTTCTTCGTCACTTACCCACCAAAACATACGCTTTCCTGCTCCCCTGCTACTGCCTGTTACTACCTCACCTCCATCAATCCAGCCATTTGCCAGCATATTGTTGCATGTAAAAATACTGCATTTATCAAAGATGACAAAAAACCCCAAAACATTATTTTCAATGAGTTCTTAAACTCACGCCATTGAGTGTTGTAATGCAGACATATACAGAATGAATCAGCACACCTCAGAAGTGAGCAGCTCCAGTACAAGGTAAAAGGTGCTTTAAAAAACACCGTTTTTCAAAAGAAAATTCTCACACTTTATGACACTTTTCCCCATGCTAATTAAGCACTAAACAGTCATCCAACATGCCTGGGGTCCTCATCAAGCCACACAGGCATGAACATATTTCAAGTTGAATCTATGAGTAAACTACAGGATTCCTTACTTTTTCTGGGTAAGATGATTCAGTACAGTCATCCGTACTGAGCATGCCAAATGCAGGCCTGACTGCCATGGATGTGTCTACTCTCCATCTGCAGTTCTGGAAATTAAGAAACGTGATGAACAGCATATCCTTGCTGGACACAGACCTGGCCTTAAATGAAGCCAAGTGCAGTATCTGTGCTAGGTGTTCTGCTCTGTGACTAAACTCTGAAAAACTGCAGACCCAGGGAACTCCAGTTTCTCTGCATCCACCACTGCGTACCCTTGGACACAGGTGTGATGCAACCCAGCCAGGCACGGAGGTTTCCTCAGCAGCACACATGGATGGTTAAGACTGTGTTTCAGTCTCCCCAAACTGACTGTTTCATCCCTTTTGTTCTCTCCTGCAGTTGGTGGTTAAAGAAAAATGATAGTAACAAAATTCAACTATAAAAAATAATCCCAGGCACATATGGGTATTACAAGGGGTACTGCCAGTACTCAGTTATGAGGTGTGCTCAGGCCCAGTGGGCTGCTGAGTGTGCTGAGTGTGGCACCAGCACCTGGCTCAGGGCCATGGGCAGAGAAAAAAAACACGCTACATTTCCCAAGTGAGGACTGCACAGGAGTGTGCGCAGGGCAGACCCACAGGTGTCAATGGCACTTTCCATCACAAAAAAAATGGGTTGAGGACCAGTGGAGAGCCACCTAGAGAAAGGGAACACCTGCCATCACCTTCAGGTGGTCACACAGTGGATGTTTTTTGAGACTCAGATCTGGACTCAAGCACCTATTAACACAAATCTGTGCCTTCTTCCAGGTGTCTAAACACCTACAGACCTTCCTCTTAATGATGGAAAACCAATACACTGTCAACATTTGCAAAACTCACAAATGTTAGCTTCACCATTATGATTTTGAGTTCTCCCATGAATTAGGTTAACCACACTTAAGTTAGAGGACTGCATCTTTCACTGCTTAAAAATCTAGTGTAAACATTCTCCTGACCATCGACTGGAGAAAAATCCCTTTGTTTAACAGCTGAAGGCATTAGCTACACAGATTGGAAATTCTCATACTGTATTCATAAGTGTAAATACTGAAAAAAACATGCTGTTATAGAGATCTAGATGGGACTGTAACTTGGTCATTTAAGGCAGAGTAGAGACAATTTTTACCCTTAATGCAATATTTGGCTTTAATCTGTAGGGATTATAAAAGCTATGCAAATAAACAGCCAAAGTTCAGTTAAGTTACGGTTGTTAATGCCTAATATGTTACTGTTCTTCATGTTTCAGATAAGACTTAGAAATCAGTAATTATTTCAACAAAGAGCTTTCAACATTAGTGCTAAAAACCTGCACTTCTTCATTTCATCTAAAAACCCTGCAAAAGCTTTATTTAAAGCATGTTTGCCTAAATGACCTACCAGACAGTAACAGACGTGAGTAGATTTGTTCTGCTGGAGTTATAACATGTTAAAAAAAAAAAAAATCTGGCAGAGTCCTGAAACTATAAAAATCCTGCAATTACAACCACTGCTGTGCATGATCACCACCCTGGAGCCAGACACTTTCACTCACAGCTTAAGCTCACATCCATCTGGAGTCTATCAAGGCAACCATGAGCATAACTTACATTAAGTTTCAAACTACTTTTTTGGTGTTTGTTTTTTAACACTAAAGATACATTCACATTTTCCAAGTAGCACCTACTTTAAAAAATACATACATACAAATTCCTTATGCTTGGTTTACTTACAGCAGGTTGTCAAATACAAGTTGCAAAAAAACCCCAAAGCAAAAGAACAACAAAAAAATTCCCAACCCTCCAGACAATATTGAATTGCCTGTTTCATACAGCTGTATACATGCTTGTCTACCAATATTTGGACAGAATATGAACTATAAATATTTAATTAAACATTATTTCAGTACTACTGGCATGTGACACTTCAGAAAAAAAAAAGCCTTGAAGTTACATTTTAAGTTAAATCAGAGTGCTTGGAAGCGAACCAAGAGTTAAAATATTTGCCTTTTACTAACATTCTAAGTGAAGCTTAAGCCTGTAGAAGGTTCTCAAAAACTTATAAGCACTGGATTTGAGACATTTTTTAAATATAAAAATCTATTATCTCTGTTGCAAAACTACAAGTATATTTCAGTCTAATGCATTTCTCAACATATCTTAAAACAAGTATGAAGAAAAAATTGGAAAACTAAGCAGTATTTTTCCTCCACAAAAATGGAACTGACAATGTTGAAACATTATTACTATGTGTTTTCCAGTTCTGAATTTTCCTTGTCTGTTAAAACCACATTATAAGTGGCGAGAGAATTTCCTCTGTGATTACTTTTGCTACAAGAATTTCAGAAGTCATTAATGATATAACAGAATGCACTCTGAAACTTAAAAAAAACAGATTTATATTAAGAAATTCTTTATAACAATAGTAAGCATACATACCTGTTCTTCACCTCGAATTTCTAATAAAAGTGATTGGGCATTTAAGCAAAGTTGCCTCTACTGGAAAAGCAGAGCCATAGTTTTTGAGGCCCCAAGAACCTGTTCTATGAAAGAGACTACTTTCTGGGTTCTATTACGTTTGCATGACCATCTTTCCTCATTCGTAAGTCTCAGCATTAGCTGAAACTTAACTTTGAACCACAACTTTCGTGTGATGAAAAACTGAAAGGCCTAATGCAAAAAGGGAGAGAGCAAGCGCTTCTTCACACATTTTATAGATATAACTTTTAGACTCTAACTTAATTTACAACACTTAGCCACAATTATCATCTTCTTCCTTAGAGAACTCAGAAACCTGAGCCCCAAGTCAAATTTCAAAATGCAAATCCAGCAACAGCTCCTTAATCAGTCCCACTGGGGCCTATAGAGCTGCTAATTCAGCAGAAATCAGCAGAGCTGAAAAACAAAAAGCCAGGCTGTAGCTGTTTTAAGACACTGATCCAAAGTGACTCATAAATCAGTCTGCTATGTTCAAGTTTTAGTCTGGAAAATATTGAAAAACAGCTGTGAAAACCATACGGCCTTTTTTCTGGCAATTCTGGTAGAGAACTAGAGGGTTTATAAAATGTAAATACTAAAGATGTAATACAAACACAAGTGAAAACCATCTTTGAGACTTTACCTCCTGCCCCACCAACAGTTCTAGCATTCCTCAGTGAACCTGGCAAAGGCTACAGCAATGCCAGCAGGAGTTTGCACACACAGAGGACACTAGCCAATGCTCAACACTCTTCCTCCCTCCATCCCTCCTCCCCCAGCTCTGCTATACCAGCTCTAACAAAGCCACATTCTTACAATCCTGGGACACACATCCTGGAATTAAACAGAAATCTAACTTCAAAACTATTTGCACACAAAGCCATTATAAATGTTTATCAGTTTTCAGCAGACCTATCTCCTATGAAAGCAGGGTAACAGAAGATGGTATGAAACAAGAGTTTCAAAAACCTGCTCACCATCTGGGCGAGTAGGCAGATGGGCAAAGGAAGGTGTAAAGCCTAACGCAGGCCTAGACCTTCTCATGCACAAGAGGTTTCACTCAAGTGCTTGAGAGATCTTGTCTACATATGCTGAGATCGTGGGGTGATGGTGTTTTCTCAAGAGGATTGGAAAGCCTGCAATTAAACTAGCCTTTGGCTATACCCACTATGGACTTCCATGGAAAATATACTAAACATACAGCAATAAAATTCATAAACGGTCTTTTACAATTTGTAATGTGTAGTTTGTTGCAACAATAATCCAGACTAGTCAAACCATTTTCGTATATGTAAAGCTAAACGCATTAATAACCTTACAGATTGCACCATCCCAGCTTGAAGTACTGGGGTAGCTGGAAGTAACAGACAACGGCACACTCTTCCTTGTTCTCCAATTAAGAGGGGAAGGAGGAAAGAGATGGGCACTTCTAAGGCATTTGACACAAACAAAAGAAATATTTACACAAAAGCGGTCAGACCACATGGTTTGGTGACACCTACAAAGATCTACTCCTGTGAGTTTAAAAGCAAGTGACACAGCTGTCCAGTGAGTAATCACAGCAGGGTTTCTTACAACAGACCAAAGCTTATTTATACAAACGGAACTTATTTTCTCACACTTTTAAAGGAATGTGAACTTACATAAGGACAATTTACACTACCAAGGGAATTCTAATTAGAAAAATCTCCCTTGTGCTAACAAAAAAGCCATGCAATGTGTTTTATTGTCTCTCGGGAACATAAGTGGAAAAGACATGTTTGGATTACTGCTAATGCAAAACGTTTTTTCAAGGCAACTCTAAAAAATGAAAGTTCTGCTATTCTTCCCCTTGTTTTTTTGTTTACCACACTTGAATTTTAACTTAAGAGCACTAAAGTAAGCTAAGCTAAGAAACTAAACTGTGAAGTTTAGCTTAGTATCAAAAAAAAAAAAGCCTTAGGTTTTATCAGAAAACTTGTGAGCATACCGAAATAGTTCAAAAGAACAGGAGGGATGAAATATAATAGGAAGCAGTTGTTGAACGTAAAGCAGATCCAGTGTTTGATCCATATATTTCAATCACATAAGGAAAAGAGAAAAAAAAAAGTTTCTTTCCCCTCACACTTTCCTATATCAGTCCTGGAAACATTCAACTCCCAGAGCTACGCCTGTGTTCAGTTCCACATGGTGTCAATACAGCCATCCACATTTCATGAGTAAAGCAGCATGACCTCCAGACGAGGCAATTGAACAGAATTAGCCACAACTAATTGAAAGTCTTCCTGTTTACTTTAAAGCCCTTATCTCAATCTGCTTTGAAAACGTAATCGAAAATTAATACGACTAATATAGAAGATCTTTCAGTGACAAGCGATTAAAAACAAATGTGAGAAGTCCCCCAGCTATTTTCACAGTTTTAGAAAGCTGACATAATTTATGCCTTTCCCATAAAAGTTAAGTCACCGAAGTACCCTTCGCGCCACCGGCACCTGGGCCGGCGCTCCCGCGGTTCGCGCCCCGCGGAGCCGGAGCCGGCAGCGGACGGAGCGCCGCGGGCGGCTCTGCCGACACACAGCTCAGCCCCAGCCCGCTCATCACTGGACGTTCCCCGAGAAAGTCAACAGAACTTTCTTCCTCGCCCTCTCCGGCCCTGAGCAGCGCCCCCGGGCCCGATTTCACCGCGCTCGTACCGCCGCCGCCCGCCCCGGGCCGCTGTCCCGCTGACAGCCCGGCCGCGGCCCCGGCCCCTCCCGCGCCCCGCGCGCCCCTCG
>WBMV01006439.1:303823-315457 GCA_013396655.1 Campylorhamphus procurvoides
GCCCCGCTGCCCGCCAGGTCCGGCCCGAGCGGCCGCGCAAGGCCGGCCCCGCAGCAGGGCGGGCGGTGCTGCGGGACCTTCCCGCGGGCTCCCCGTGTGCGGGCGGTGGGCCGTGCGTGCCCAGGCGGCACCCAGCGCGCTCGGGTCCGGTGAGAAGGCACGGGCACCGTGGCCTTGCTCGTGCCGGATTTCCCTTTGCCGTCGCACCAATTAGCGCGTGTCATGGCAATCCAGAAGCTGGTCCAGAGGCCCCAAAGGGTTCCCAGCCAAGCCTGGGGTAACTAGCATGTAAAGGTGAGGTGAGGTTAACTCCTGCCTTCCGGGTCCTACATGGCTAGTCCAGACACCGTAATTAAGCCCATTATGTTCCCCACAGGATCCCAGCTCCAAAGGTTCAGAGGAGTGGGCAGGGCATGCAGATTCCACATCTCTGAGGTAATCTATGTAATTTAAGGAAATACCTATTGTTAAAGTTCCATATGTAAGGCCCGGGACCCTGCAATGGATTCAATTATTGTAGTATTCAAACACCCTTACTCCCTAACAGCTGCCATCAAACTCCTCACGAACACTGTGCTTTCCATCCCACCTTAATGCTTCCCCTGAAAGATTGTGAACATCTTAGGCACTGAACCTGGAACCTCAAAAGTCTGACAGTTCCAGTATCAAGATCTGTAAGGCTGAAACTTTATCTCTGTGTTTGTTTCCTTGTGTATCTCAGAACACGGGGATTTTGTTAAAGAAAACTGCTTTTTAGTCAAGAATCATGAATTTGCAAGCCAAGCAGGTGAGTCCTGAGTAAGCGAACATTCACATGCCCCTGTCAACATGACTGTTCAGGTGCATAGGGTGTGCAGAGCTGTGTAGTGTTTTGTCAGCTTGTCCTCCATTGACCACTGGTGCTCCTTATGGAAATTACTGTGGGAAAACAAACACTGCAGGAGCGCACATTTTTTTCCCCCTATAAAAGCAAGCAAGTAAAGAAAGAAAATTTTTTGTTGTGAATGAAGACTGTCCTGGCAGTATTGGCATGTCAATATTTCAGCTTCTTTTCCAGCCTTTTTCCTTTGGAATATGTTAGGGTGACATTAAATCAACAAAGCCTGTGAAACACTGAACTGTTCTAAAGAGACAGTGGGACCATGCCAAAATGCCAAATACCTGTTCCCATCAAAGATAGTGGGAAAGCTTCCTTCTCTTTCTCAAGTGCTGGCATTTGTTCTAGCTGTCCAGTTGTTTCACACCTTTACTCCAAGGTACAGAGACACTTGAACATGTGTTCGTATTTAGGTAAGATATGATACTTGCTACTTTTGCGAAGTGATCAAAAATTCGAAAGGAAGATCTTTGTGTTTATGTCGTTCCAGGCAATTATTGAACAATCTACTAAATTTAAAATGGATCTGAAGTAACTAAGCCTTGTACTACGGTTCCCAGAGTGCACAGCAAAAGGCCTCAATTATCTGGGAAAAGTGAGCTTGTCTTATCTTGAGTGTTGACAAGGGTGGTGATTCACTAGTAGGTGGCAACAGTCATTAAGCTGCCAGTTTAAATATTCAAAGAAAAGAAAAATTAGAAACAAAGGATTTTGAACTTATTTTATCATAGCAGTCAGTAATAAATACAGTGCATATGTGAACTATGAAAACAAGAAAGAATCTGAGAGACAAAGGCAGAGAAAAAAAGATGAAATGGGCAGGAACTTCTCGTTTTTTGATTTTGAAAACCACTCATGCAGTCAGGGAATACTGTGCCCTTGAAAAACGTAATGCATATTTAGTGCTAGTAATATATGAAGCTGTTTTAAATTAAGCAAGGTAAATCAATTCAGAAAATTAATCCATTTGTCTTTGCAGCTTCTTTTATCAAAATGCTCAGTAAAACATTTTTAAATTGATTATATTATGAATCCTAAAATTCTTATATGCTGCACTTCAAAGTCCATGACAGAAAGTCCTTCTTCCCACAGGGAGATTTGCTGTCTTCAAAAGCCTCAGGGACTGATTCTGTATCTCATATGAACACTGCAAGCACTGTCAGACCCTGATTCCAGGGGTCTCTTCATTGTTAGTTTTAGATTGAGAGTGCATTGTGACTGTACATAAGGAAATACAAATCTCTCCTTCACAGGTTTGGCTAGACTATATCTGTCCTAAGTAAGCTTATATCAAAATAAGAGGTGTCCCACTACTCTACCCTGTTATCTCCACATGTAGCAAGGGACTTCTGCCGACCCTTGTTTGGCATTAGCATTAGTGTAAATGCACATTCAGCAGAATTAGGGGACTGATTGGACTGAAACCCCTTAAAAAGGAGTAACACCACACACACACTTTAATTCTGAGTTGGAATAATTTCCTTGTCCTAGCTGCACAAGGAAGGTGGTTATGCAAAGGCAGGCCCTTTCCCTGGCAGCTTGGATATAGGTCAGCCTGAGGGGATAGTGTTGAGGAGGGGGAAGCATGGCTGCAGAGAAAAATTCTTGTAAAACTAGACCCTCAAGCTCTCTCCTTGGCTAATGAGATTAGTTTCCTCCACAAAACTACCAAGCATAGTAGTCTGGGTGAGTTGGGAGTTGAGGAAAGGAGGTCGCGTAGAGATCTGTAGACCATTTTTTGGGATATTACAGCTTGATTCTAATGGTGTCATTTTCAGTCTCTGATTATTTTAAATCAGATAAACAGGGGTTTACAGATTCAAGTCCAAACATATGTTGTTTAAAATATGTATTCACTTGAGGCAAAAGACACACCCAGAAGCTAAGTATGAGATTTTTTTTTTGCATATTATTAACGCACTGAAATCTGACTGCTTTCAAGTAACCTACCCCAGAAAAGGTCAGCCCTAAATCAGACTGGGTTTAGTAGATTATTTAAAATAATACTAAAATAATCTAAAATAATTTAAGATACTGTATATTTTCTGTTCAGAGTTCATATTAAAATGTCTTTTATAACATAAGAGTTTGCTTAATCTAAATACAGGTTTTTGTTCAGTTTTTAAAGGAGTCGCAAGCCACTAAATCAGACAATTACATATAGTTGTATGTAGTTACATATAGTTAAATCTGCCGAATTTATGTCAGAAGGTCAGAAGGAGTGAACAGTTGCATTTACTAAATGATTTTGTCCATTAAAGTCATGTCAGGAATTAAAATCCCCTTGTACTTCTGGATCACCCTGTAATCCAGGTCTGTGTCCAGTATTCATTTTGGATTTTCCACTTTTTATGGGTAAATAAAGTGATTTGTGTAGTATTCAGCAGCAAAAAGTAGAAGCAAAGGTGAACAACATTGCTTATACTTTGACACATCTCAGTTCTGATAGAGTGGTACAGAAACTAGTGGCCCACCTATTTACTTTCCTATCAGTAAATGACCCTATAGGAGTATTGGCAGAACTAATGTCCTATCTAGTTATTCCTAAACTTTCACAGTTTCATTTTATTTCCAGTCAAAGAAAATGTTTAAGGTTGTCTGGGAGAAGGAAATGAAGAGTTCATCCTCTCAAGATCATTACTTTCTATTGCAAGTTCTACAATTTATCCCTTTTTTTTTTTTTTTTTTAAGGCTAACAAAACTTCTTACTAAAGCCAGAGCTGAAGGGAGAGATAAGCTAGTGAAACCCATCCTACTTAAAAACAAAAGTGGAAGAGGACATGCTTTTTTGTGAAGGTTACTTGCATACGTGAAATAACTTGCAATAGGCAAGAGAAAGTTTTGCCTCAGGCACCTGTCTGGAAGTTACCAGACAGTCCCACAAAAACTCCCTATTGGATGCAGAAGACCCTTTTCCCTTCTTTGCTTTGTGTGTAAGCAAGAATCCCATACAATATTGTGGAATATTTTTCATGGAAATTACTCTAAATGCAGAGCTTTCCCGCATTCCTTCTGCCTATTTGGTGTAGCAACTGATATTTAGTTTATGGTAGCACTGAGGCTTGATGACCATTTATTTCAATCACTGTGATTAACCATTGCAATTTCACTTGCATTTGATGAAAGTAATTGTGAATCTTCTACCAGTGTGTCATAAGTCTGTGGTGAATATTCCAAGGTGCATACAGAAATTTATTTTTGGTAGTAATTATACTTGACTTTATGTGATCCAACAGTGAAACCATGAAAACCAAATTATGAATAATTGAATGCACTGATTACAACCAGAAAAACCATATGAACTCTTTCTGAAAACTTGGCCTAGGGCAGAAAATGTTCAGCTTTTATAGAATTCATCCAAACAGTGTTTGCCACCGTTACAAATGAACTTAAAACATCCTAAGGCAATCCACATTAGTGACGATTGCTAATGTCTTCAAGTCATGTCCTGCATGGGGCTAAGTGGGAAGTTAAGTGCATGATTGGAAGGACAATTAAACAATCAACATCTACAATGCTGTAACTTCAAAGAGAAACAAAGAAGACTTAGTTTTATATCATTAGGAACACTCAAGGTGAAATGTTGTCAATTTGAATAAAAATAAATAGATGTAATTTCAGGATGGTGCTACTGTAATAAAACACCTGCCAGGTCTGTAATACCCGTTGTTTTAGTTTGTTGGGGGGTTTTAAATAAGTAAACGTTTTGTGGTAAGAAAGATCAAGAAGTGGCCAAAAAGGGAATCTGAGAGGTGCTCTGTCAGACCTAGTAGTGGCTCTCACAGACAGTAATTTCTTCAGCACTTTTCTGCTCCCCTTCCTTGGGGTTGGGGCTTATGATACTAGAAGTTCAAACATATACTTTTTGCAACAGGGAGAAAGAAAAATTTCTGCCAGAAGAGAACGTGCTTGAAGGCTGTTATTTGCATAGTCAGAGGCCGATTTGGTGAGATTTTTGTCAATGTGGTGCAGCCCCCAGTGCAGCCCCCATGTTAAGTATTCACCACTTTTAGGTGTGTAACTCTTATTGAAGTCAACTTCTTAAGAATCTGACAGTGAGAAATCAATGGGAGTTATGTCCTAAATCTTTGAAGAATTTGTGTCTGATTGTCTGTTCCCGGGGGAGAACAAACTGCAGCTGGGACTCATCTTGTGTAATTTTAGCAATTTGGAAGTTTGCTATCTATTCTAAAGCAGTTGTATTGTCTTCTTCTGTAGTCAGTGGGGGAAGACACATCCAGGGAGTGATTACTACCTTTCTGAAATATGCAATCAAAGCATTTAGAATGATTCAGTTTCTGGATGATTTTCTCGATTGACTAGAAAAAGTCTTATGACTAGTTTAGGCTAGACCCTGGATTGTCGGATGATTCCCAGTCTAAGGGTTCAAACATACACATTAAATAACTAAATAAATATAGAAGCATAGTTCTCAAACTTTTTTTTTTCTATAATAGGTGCCTTAAATATAATTCTAAATTTTATCACAAATACGAATTGTGGTTTTTATTATAGCCCTATTAGAGTTTGCTTTGTTTTCTGCTGATGTAACAAGTTTATTAACTGTTTGTTGATTGATGAAATCTTACAAGATTTAGTAAAACAAAGAGAAAGCATGAGTGCTATGTGTAAGTGAAATATCATGTACAATTACAAAATGAGTACTGTGTGGAGAAAGATCTAGTAATGCATCACAAACTAAGTAAGTACTTGTAAACAACAAAACATCATAAAAGGCATTTTGGAGTATACCCGTTGGAGTTTTCTGTGTGAGAGAAAGAAGTAATATTCTGGTGAGGGCTGAGATGAAGTATTACATCCCATTTGGGGGTCAGATATAACAGAAGAGGAGTGGAGAGGACTACAGAAGGCTGGTAGCAAGCTCAGGAAGACACAGTTTTCAGCTCCCTCGAAATGAACACCCAGTGTCGCAGTGCAGCGAACAGCACTTGAGATTTTGCACAAAGTTATCCCATTGCCATCATTGGGAAATCAGTGAATCATAGCAGACTGTAGCGTCGTCTGGACTTGCTCCCTCCCTTCTGCTGTCTGGTGCCTCTTGCTTTCCCAATTATTATATAAAACAAAATAAGCAAGCACTATCCTAGTAAGAAGTTGACCTAACACACATTGCACCACTTCCATAGCTGCTCAAGTGGTTACTTGCAATATCTGTGTTTGCCAATAAAGTCTAACTTTCTGAGCCGGAGCATCAAAGAGCAGGCTGGATCCGACAGCAGCAAAACAGCCTGTAGATCTGGATGAATTGGGTGGCAGCTACAGTCTAGCAGGATTTGCAACCAACACCAGCCCTGTGCACCAGTTGGCCAGATTGGTGGACAATGGTCTGCGACATGTTCTTTGCTTTGATCTTGTTAATATGGAATCAGGAGAAACAGCAAGGGATACTGGTATGAATCCTGTTTATGGCTCTGACGCTTTTGGAGAACCTTATACAAGCAAAACTTTCTGTTAAATCTTTGATATTCAAACAACATGGTATGGGAAGTATCTGAAATGCCGATGTTACTTTCCAAATAGCCCTTTTAGCTGCCGGTGAACTCTGAGAAGCTGGGGTTTGTCCCTTTCCTAATGGTCATAGCCCTTCTTTTGACCTTTAGTACCTTTGTGAAATGGATTTTCTGCTAGGGTAAGTGAAGAGAACCATCAGCACACATTTCCACAATGTTGTCAGTTGTGAAGTTCCTCCTTTGTTGTTTTACCTCCCAGGTTTAAAGCCTAGTCTTCTCTTCTTAGTAATTTCTCCCTTTCACTGGCGTCTCTGATCTAACAAAGGAAGTAGCAGTGCAGAGAGTTGCACATGTTGACTGTTGAAATACTTTCCTGGTTGTGTGCTGTCATGTCCAAAAAAGAAACTTTTGGTTCAGGGACTCTCCTAGCAGTTGTATTCTCTATTGCTGCTCAGCTTATGGAGATGAAATAAATAGGATGAAAGGGTGCAATACATTAGCATTGCTACAAGGCAAATAGTTTAGTGTACAGTTCTCTTTTGACTGTACTGAGCTTAACATCAGAAAAAGCAACCTTCTAGAGAGACATCAACAACACTATCAGCACCCTACCACATCCTCAGTGGATAAGGAGACACAGTGTGGGGTATTGTATATCTTGGCCCACATGTACAGTGTCAAAATCAAAGCAGTACTACTACACACACACAAAATCAGGCTGCGCACAAGTCTGGTAGTGGTGATTAAGAAACCATGGCTTCCACCAAATTGCAGACACTCAATAATTGAATTATCTTCTGAATGATTTATAATAAACAAAGTCTCCATGAGGTTGGCTACGCTACAGCTACAGTATAAATTTCCCAATTTTGTTACAGGAAGAAAAAAAGAAGCTAGAAACTAAAGTAAACAGGAAGAGGTTTGCTGATAATTTTAAAGTTTGGAAAAATTACGTCTTATTTTAATTGTAATGAAAAAAAAGTCCACCACAAATACACCACATTATCCACACTAATATTTTTTGTTCTGATTTTTTGTTAGGAAAAAGCTGCTAATGATAAACACAAAATTACTTTTCTAGAATTTTGATAAAACCACACATGCCCTTACCGAGTACCACGTGTGAGTAATATTTCAGTTATCCCTCTGATGTCACTGAAATGGAATTAAAAGTGCTGAAATTTTCAGTGATGGATATTTCACTGCAGCTGTGAGCAATGTGTGCCTCAGAGACTAATTCTCCTGGGGCAATGTTAAACCCTTGGACTTGCATCTTATTAGTAAAATAATACTATTTAAAGATAGTGTCAAAAGAGATCTAGCAAAAAAGATTAGCCTTGTGTGTATTTCGGTTAATATATAATCTCATAAATTGTAAATAAATGTGCTTTTTACAAACATATGACTGCATGTAGCATAAAATACACCATAAAGTATGTTAAAATAAGATCAACAAGAAGAGAGCAGAGTTAAAACTAAAACCATAATCTCTTACATGTCTTTTGAAAATATGGTAATGTCTAAAAAAAGGCCAGTTAAATATGAAGCAGTAGATTTTTAAATTTTTAAGTATAGCTGCCTGAATTCTTTTGCATCTCTTAAACTTACTCTGATGCTTTCCAAATATTTCATTCTCTAATTTAATTTTTCTAAACAGATGTTTTAAAATTAAGTGTATAATTAATTATAAAATATGTAAATGCAGTTAACAGAAATGAATCATTCTACTGAAGGAGCTAGTATTGACTACTTTGCAAATGCAAACCATCCTTCATTGTTGTCATCTTTATTTAGTAGCATACACTGATTTCCAGAGCTGAAACAGACTATTGTAAAATGACCTGATTCAGAAGAGCACTCGAGCATGTATTTAAGAAGGAGGTTTGGACACACAACAGAAAGCCCAGAAGGATGGATGGTGAGAACCCTTTCTGACCAGAATCCCTTCGGGAACTAGTATCTGACTGTGTGACTTGTGACAGAGCCAACCTGACTACAGCTGATGGGGAAAGTCATTATAGTAGTGAGCATTCTGAGTGTGTTTCCCTGAGCTGTCTCTAGCACTATTCCTTCAGTAGATCAGGTGTGCCTGAATAGCCTTTTGACTGTGGCCTGAGGACCTCTCTGTACTCATGGACAACTTTTCAAGTGGGGAGGGTGAGACAGTGTAGAGCAAACAGAGCATCTCTGTGAACAGTTCCTCACACCATTTTCTCAAGCAGCCGTGGCTTCAGATTCTCCCACCCAGCACAGTGCCTGCTCAGACCTGTCCCAACCACCCTTTCCACAGTATGAGTACAGCTGCTTGTAGTGCCTTAGAGGAAGCCAGATCATTACTTTTTTTTGTTGGAGTTATCTTTAACCTGGCTCTGTTCATTTCTTTGGTTTGTCCTTTGGCCTCACAAAGGATGCCAGGTGTCATGATATGAACCAGGGAACAAGTGGCAAGGCATTAAGGGTCCTGAGTGCACCTCAAGTGGTTTTTACCACTGAAAAGAGCATTTCAAATACACTGTGACTTAAAGAATCTCATTTCATGTGGTGATAAATCCTGTCTTTCAGCACCGACTCTGAGTCTAGAAACGTCATAGTCCCTTGAACTTAAAAAAACTCACTCTGCCTCTTCAAATAAATATTTTTTTCCATAGGCATCTTTGACTGAAGTTTTGCTGTCTCAAATGTTGTCTTTTCTGGTTTAAATTTTATGCAGCATCAGAATAGATCTATCTGTAGCTCAAACAAAGCTAGTGTAAGATCCTAAAGATAGCATTAAACATCATACTGTCCAGTTTGTTAGAATGCAATCCCGTATTCACACCTCATCAGTCTCTAGTGTGCACTTTCATTTACTCCAGTAATTCGCAGGCCTGGTATTAATGATTATGGAACCCACAGTACTAGAAAAACAAGCTCATTTTCGTAAGCCTGGCAGACATTCATAATGCCAGTAAGTAATGTATAGGGGCTTAAAAACTGAAAAATAGTTGCAAGTAAACCTGACAATATGCATCAGTGCTTGCACTTTAAGTTCTTCCATTTCTAGTGCTTTCTAAAACTAGTCTGCAGCCACAAAGTTTGCATGCATGCTACAGTTCTTTAATGCACAATTTTTCCTGATTTCTTGATTAGAATGCTATGCAGTTAATACTCAGACCCCCATTTTTATATTGCACCTGTAAATGAATATATACACATAAATGTATTTTATATGTACTTTAACTCTCTGTGCACATGTACTGCATGTGTTTTTGTCAGAAGTACAATAGGTTCCAAGCACAGCTAGTGCAGCCTTCAACTAAGACTATCTCTGTCAGCCTCAGGCTCAACAGCCTGGCAGGAAAACCTGCAAATCCTGCTGCACCCCGCAGATTTCTGTGATTTGCAGTGTTGATAGAAACATCCTCTTTGCTAAGGCGTTAGAAGTTCCCAGATGAGGAACCTTTGCTTCTCTCTTTCAAACTCACCAAATTGTTATACAGTGGCAACTTTGAGTCTCTTTGATGCTAAACTTGGAATATGTGTTATTGCCACATGTACAGTAAAAAACACCCATCAAGTATGGAGGATAACACTGAAGCTAATGGGTGTTTTATTGCATGGTTTTAAAGAGGCTGGCATTTCTCCACATGAAAGAAAAGGCTAGGCATTTCTCTGCCATCAGAAAGATACTGTTCTATCCCATAGTTAATAGTACAGTGTTACCTCGTATTGTCTATCACTGACCTTAACACAGTCCTACAGTTGCTATGCATTTTGTGAGTTATTTTGGGAACATATTTGGTCCCTTCTGGGAAATTAAATAAAGTGCTCAATACACTATCACTAAATCTCCTTTTTTTTTTTTTAATTGATCTGTCACAGATCAAGTTTTCAGCTGGCAACTTCAGGAAAGACAAAGACAAACACTGGAGAAAAATGTTCTGTAGGATCATAAAATATCCTCAATTGGAAGGGACCCACAAGGGTCATCAAACTTCAGCTCCTGATATCAAGGCTTGTATTCCTTGTTTTCATTTATGACCTTAAAGAATGGGCAAAAAAAGTGGTTTGTGTATATTTATAATTGCTAAAGACTGTAAACACAACAGAGGACAGCAAACCATATATGAAACTTCTAGATATTAGAAATAGAGATGAGATAATTTAGGCCTCTGTTTTGTGAACAGTTGTATACCTGTTTAATTTCAGGAGCATGAGTGGTCTTTTAATTCCAGCAGACTACTCCCATATCTAAAGTCACAAAAGACACGAATGTGGTGTTTCCTGAAGATTAATCATATCAAACATATATATGTAGTGAAGTGTACTTTGCTAGTTAGATTGCAATGAAGGAGACTACTCAGAATACAAGAAAATTCGGACAAAATAGGTGTGCAAGTGGCAGACCAGGGAAGTACACTGCTTAGCTGACACACTGCACAAAGGTTTGATCCCATTTCACCTAACAGCACATTTGTCATTTTGCTGTCATTAACTTCCTACAAAGACGTGGGTGTGACAAAATACTTAAGAAGGCTTTGCAAATTATTAGGTTTGCATTTTAAAAAGAGGCAGAGCATTCCTATGTTACACTGAATAATAATTCTCACTGGGCTTGTAAAATGGGCTACTTATTTGCTTTTTGAGGTTGCCTTCCATTGAGAGGTCAGAAGGAGCTATTTCCTAATCAGAGCTGAAAGAGGAGGCCGATTAGCGCTTCCATGCCTGTCGTGGGGCCGCTGCGGTGCCCCGGGCATTGCAGGGCAAGCACCGTTTCGCGGAACCTGGCCCATGCACAGAGCGGTGTCGCGATCCCTGGGATGTCATCGGGGGCTGAAAGAGTCCTGTTGCGGTCTCATTGGAGTCCATTGGGATGTCTGTTGCCCATTCCTGGCAGGATTAGAAACACCCTAAATGAAGCGTTCAACCAGACAGAATAGATAGTCAATGAAGGTGTTACTAAGTAGTTTTTCCTTTCTGAAAAAGATTCTGTTTGTATAATTAAACACACTTCAGGTATTAACTACTTTTGATTTTACAAATTTACTGTTTAAAAGCTGATTAATCAGCATATTAAAGGGCACTAATCCTTCTAGAAAGCCTCTTGGTAATTACTTTTTAAGAGCATCATTGGCAAATTCAAGTCTGTTTCTTCCACTGAGCTCAGCACAGCAAAAAGCTTTTAGTATGGCGGAATACTTGCACCTTACCTGAAAGGGGTAATAAAGATGTGTTTGAATGAAACAAATGAGAGACCTGTTGTGAAGTCTCAAGATGTTTATTACCTAAGAAGGGGGGGGGGGGGGG
>WBMV01006439.1:315472-399310 GCA_013396655.1 Campylorhamphus procurvoides
AGGGAGGGGGAACCCGTTTAGCACTTTTTGCATGTTACCTCATTTTAAAACTAATTGAAGATGACTACAAAATATCAAAAGAAAATAGAATGAGTAATTTAGATTCAGAAAAATTTTGAACACAATGGGATGATTATTGCTGTTAGGATTTTTAAAAGCTGTAGACTTGTAATTTTCTTTTTCCTTGAGGAATATGGTAAAATGTAATTAAAGCAAGGGCATTTTTGTATTAAAGTAAGCATGGTAAAACCAATTGCACATGAGGACTGCAAGGGCTCAGCCCTGATAGATTTAAAGGGAATCTCTGGTAAGAGTTTTTGAGGGTAAAGATTATTATGAAAAACAATCCTATCTCTTGTTGTGCTAGTGTGAAATTGCCAAGGAATACATTAATGAAATATTTTGCTTTCCACCACTCTACCACTAAAAAGGGAGGACTTTATTTAGGGGAACAAGATTTTACATTTAAATAACGAAAAAAAGAGCACACAAACTTTGGGTAAGAGAATAGTTTATACAAAATCAAACCCAAACAAATCCACCTAAACAAACAAACAAAGAAACAAAAATAAACCCAAATCCTATAATTCGAATGCAACAATGGGTACCAGTAAGGAACTTGCAGTTCTTCACTTCTAACGAGTTCATTTCCTTGTTTTATGACCAAATATTCTATCCATCAGACAGTGGACAATACCTGTGAAACAAATGAAAAACAGATCCTAAATCCCTGAGCCTGAAGGATGACCTGTGAAAAATAGGCAGGATTAAGGATTTTGTCAAAGCTGGACAAAACATATATTTTCACTTCCTACTGAAACAAGTGAGAAAAGTAACTGCTATTTTTGAGTGGAAATTTAATAACTGAAATGCTAGGACAAATTATTTCAAACTAAACAAGGCTCATTCCCCATTGCCTGCAGAATAAATGTGGTAATTTTCAAGCCAAGACAAGTGAAAGGTATAAAACAGCTTAAAAAAGAGCTTTGTAATGGTTGCAAACCTAATTGCAGATAGTCTACTGCTGCTCCAAAATAAATACACAATAAAATAATAAGTAATAAATAGGTTAATTACCTCATACCTGTGTATAATAAATCAGGTCTTTCAGAGGAGTGACATATAGCTCTCTGGGAGTCACACTGCCTGTGGAAGTGTGAGTTCATTTTTGAAATGATGTTGTCAAACTTCAATAACAATAGAAGGCTGTGCTTTGTGTCTAGACATAGGGAGTTATTTTGTGATTCTTTGATTCACAGGAATGAGGAAAGCTAGGGTCCACTTTAGATCCTAGTCTTACTGGCTGCCACATGCTAGAAGGGCAGCAGCTCTTGTTTTTCAGCCAGGTAGAATGAAAGCAAAGTTATCTGTGTCTCATACTTTGAAGCAGACGTTAACTCTTCTTTGGATTTCTAATAGGAAATATTAGGGGTCCTAAGGAAAGCTCTTGTGACTCTTGAAAGCAGATGGACTCCCTCTTCTTCTGCTTTCCATCTCCAAAAGTTTGTGTTATCCAAAGGTAGAAGCTTCCACAGAGTGAAGAGACATAAGGTCATGGAAAGACTATAGATGTCTGTAGCCAAATCCAATAAGTTTCAGTTTTTTCCCTTACATAAGGAGAAAAGACTGTTTTAGCATCAGGCAAAATGGATTCTATAAGTTGGTCAAAATTTTGTGTACAGAAAAGTAATATTTGGAAAGGGAACTACTGATGTCTTCCCCTTCNAAAAAAGCACATACTTAAAAGTAATGTATAGAATGAAGTCACTCTCAGAAAAATAAAAAAAAGAAACCAAAGAGAGTATATCTCTGCTTTGAGATAATCAAGATAATCAAGTTCCACGTATATTTTCTAGATTATTGACCTGGGAAGTTCAGCTTCCATTCGCTCACAGAAGGATAGCCTCAGCATAGAAATCTAGCATATAAGTCAAAACTCAGTTTCCACTGTCTTCAAGTACACCATTGACTAAGTCACTTAGGCCCACAGAAGTGGTCAGGTACCTTAAATTGTTCCTAAGCTCAAGTCTACTGTTATCAAAATCCTGCCTGGGTTTTGATTGCTGGAGAACCCTAGTGCACACTGCCAGGAGCAGCATGCTAAGAATATTACTTATTTTGTAAGGAGTTAATTCATCAAGCAACGATTCAGAGATTCTTAAAGAATATATTTACTTGTAGACAAACATTTGCACCCACCATTTGAAAAATTTATGATGACTTTCTTAGCCATCTCCCTATATCTGTCAGCACTCCATTGATTTCCTCATTTGGTTACTGTAAATCTGCTTCAGTGTAAAGAAAGCTCTAACACATATATAATAACTTACTCTGGTTTAATAAGGGATAGTTTAATAGCTTTCATGTTAGTTGTTTTCACCTCGGGATGAAGAAGGAAAAGTGCTAGCTGCCCCCAACATGACCGTCAGAATTATCTTGTGGTTTCATGGACAGACCCAGGGAAAATCCTCTCTTAGCACTAATCACAAAGTTTGGATTGGAAGTGTTTCTAGGATGCTGTTTTTGCAGAATGCACAACTTAATATATTTATCAGAGAAAATATAAACAGTCTTCATTGCATATGGTTTGTAACTTATCTCCACTGAGTTAATACAAGCTCAGCACATACTTCATGAATACCTTTGCTGTAAGGGAACTTCTTTTCACAGTTTAAGATGTAACTCATGAACAGTTCCAGGCCATATCCCTCCATTTGAGTTGTATGTACAAGGTTCCTTTAGTAACTATTGTGTGCTCTCTGTGAAAGCCTTTCTTGACTTGCTGGGCCAAACTTCAGCAGTGTGCAGATATTCCAGGAAGCCATCCTCTCCCTTCACTTCATCATGGTTGTACTAGTTCTTTCTATGTGATTGTTTGGGTTCTATTTAATGTAATCTCTGGATTCCTGCTGATTATTGTTATCTGATGTTGTTTGCAAATGTTGAAATAAAATCAGAAACATTGGGTGTCACTGATCATTGAGATTCTTGTTAAATTAAAGTCCTGGCCTTGACTTAACTGCATATGACAAGGCCACTGATAACTCTTCATTGCTTGTCATGCTCACTGCAGGGCAGTCTGCCATGTGTTGCCCATGCACTTTTTTTCTAGTGAAGCTCAGGTTTTTGCATTCTCCCTCTTCCTGAGAGCTGTACCCAAATCTGCTGACCTGAGTACATGAGCTTTGGATCTTTGGATCATTATCATCCAAAGATAATTTACTGCTTTTTTTGTTCTGTCACTCATTCTTCTGCTAGTGTGAAACAAAAGCATTGTTCTTTGATGAGGTCATCCTTTTATGAGGTATTTCCTTGTATGACTGGTAACTACTGTGACACTCTAGGATGTCTTGCAACTCTGTCTTCATTTGCTTTCAAAGCAACTATTAGATGATAATTTGTGTTTAAGTTCCCAACTGACACTGACTGATTTGTGTTCTACCATGGGGCGTGGAGTCCTGTTGTCTTAACAAGTCAGGTTTGCTACACATCTTTCGAAGATCAAAAGAGCTTGAATTTGTAAGATGCGAATCAGTGCACACAAGTAGAAAATATGATAGAGAAGTGCAAAGAAGCAATAAGAACCTCTTGGTTAGCACGGTGTTAGATCTCAGACAGAGCAACCAGTTAATTGGCTTTATAAACAATACAGACATTTTTTCTATAACCTTAGTTTTGCCCCCCATTCAGCACACTTCATAGAAAATGGTGCACTAATCTGCTGCTATCTTGTAATTTCTGTAACTTTTAGTAATTAAAAGATCTGTTGTAGATCTCCTGGTTCTGTTGATTGCTTGACTATGAATAATTTTTCATAAATCTGTGAATGCTACTGCTTGAGCATTTCTGCTTTAGATGTGGCCTCAACTCATCAGAAATGTATCTCTCCACATGTGGTTCAAGCTTTTGTGCCAACTTGAAAATTCTCTGGAGCTACTGCTTTATCCTGTCTTTTTAAACACAACTCCATCTTGTGGTTTTGTCCATAATAGGGACTAACTTCCTGAGGCATTTGCTGCTGAGATATGGCTGTTCCTGGAGTACAGACTTTTCTAGTCTCTGCCATTCTCAACACTCTCTAAAGATAAACAGAAGTATTTTGTTTTGAAGATATTTTCTGTTTTATAGAGCTGGAAGAATGCTTGTCTCCAGAAGGCGTGCTTTGGTGTGTACCTCTATCATTAGTAATGCTGTTAGAGAGTTTTTCTTTATCCTTGCAGTGTAATTCTAGAATCTCAGTAATGTGAGTTGCAGCATGTGGTGTTTTCTTTGTGATGGTTACTGAAGATGAGATCATGCATCCCGCTAACTCATCCTTTTCCAGAGAACATGAACTTGGGTTTTCATGTGGGGTTAATGTTGCTCCAGAAAGTGCAGTTCTAGCTGTCCTGAACATTGGGAAGTTTTCATTAAAACTCTCAAGAAAGATCCTAAATTGTGTTCTGTTTTCTGGTAATCATCTAAAAATCCTAAAGACCTAAAAATCCTGGAGTAAGCCTATCAGTACCCTCATCACTAAATACCTTTCTGCTTTCTAAGTTATTAATATGACATTAAGATATAGCGGAGTTCTGGTTTTCATGTTTTTAATATAAGTTGGGTTTTTTTCTGCCTTTGTTTTTCATTCCGCAGTATGGAATTGTACAATCCTAGCCAAGGCACTTGCAGTCAATCTCTGTCTTCAGTTCCTTTATCCTTGCTTCTTCTCTAGGAATAACTTCAAATTGGAATTTGAGGAAGGAAAATTGTGTCCTTGATTGAAACAATTTATGTTATTTTCTTAGATCAAAAAATCATTATCATTTGATAGCAGTAATATATGCTATAGTCATCACTTCCAGACTGGTCCATACTACTCTATTCTTACCTAAACAATGTATTTATAAGAAATACGTTATCATCTAGAATATAAGCTGCTTCTGACAAAAGGTTAGGGAAACCAAATGCAGTGAAACTTTTGAATCATGCAGAAAAATATTTTTTAGTTCCAGAGGAAGGCAGCAGAAGTTCCATTACCAAGTTATATGAAACGATAACATACAACAGTAATAATTCTATTTTTCACACAGGGTATGCTTCCTGGACTTTACTCTTTGTGGTCCCTCTCTGGTGCTAGCTGTAGTTACCAAATGGAACTGAGTTTTTTGGGGTGTTTTTTAGCTGTTTGGGTTTTTTAAATATTTTTCTGGCTTTGTTGTTTCACTTAAGGTAAAATAACTTATTTCAGAATAGAAAGTATTTTCTCTCTTGCTCTTTGAAAAACATAACAGTTCATGTTTTCTTTAAGTTTGGAAACACTAAGCACTGAACTGTTATTTGAGCTTGTTTAATAAAGGGGAATTTCTGGTACTGGCAGAGAATAATTCCGTGGAAATGTCTTTCTCTCTTCAGTAATCTTTAAAGATTTAAACTGCCCAAGATAGTCAACACTTTCAAAGTAACATTAGCATTCCATTTTTCAGATTTCCATTTGTACAAATATGAGAAAATGAAGGAATGCCATTTTCTGGTTTATTCCTTTGCAGAATTTCAATGCCTCCTGGCTTCAGCTTGTTCTTTTAGCTCTGTTTGCCCTTGTAACTTAAAACCAAAATGGAAGTGAATGGTTTGATAGAAAGATATTTGCTTAACAGCTAGTGGCTCCGGCTAAAAAATCTGCAGCATCCCATTGCTCTCACATGCTGAGTGGGGCAGCCTGAGGTTTGACTGCAAAGCTTATCAAGTATCACATATTTCTTATTTTAAGTAGATACCTCTTTGAGTCTTCTGCTGTGATTTTGGTGCTTTATTCTACATTTTTCTAAGGAAGTGAAGTTTAGAGGATTGAGCAGTCATTCTGTATTTTAGTGTGTCACATCATCAATGATAAAATTTGTCCTGTGCAGGGCCAGGAGTTAGACTCAATGATCTTTATGGGTCCCTTCCAAGTCAGGATATTCTATGACCATATCCTATCATTTTGAACCTACTATCAGTTTTAACTGAGATCTGGGTGTTTAGTCGACAGAATCCATCCAGAAGTAGTGCAAAATAAACACTTTTGAAGTATGTACAGCATCAGTTTTCATCTATTCATCCATAATACTTGCTCATGTAGCATGAACGTAGAAAACAAGTTTTTCTTTAATAAATTACTTCAAAGACATCTTTTTTGGGTTAACTTTGTGGCTAAATCCAGTCAATTTATGAGCAATGTGTAATAGTGTTCTGCTGTGTTCCTTCTGTCTAGCATCAGGCAAACAAACTGTAGTTGAACTCTCAGTATTGGGGTATTTTACCATTTTCTATTGCTCTGCTGTAGTTGCTATAGCAACAGAGGGTATGCTAATGTAGTCCAATTAAAAAGATCATAACCACTTGCTTTTTTCAAAATGAATTTTATGGTAATAAATGTCACGTTCATTTATTATAATTCTTCCACTATTGCTTCCATAACAGAATAAACCTGAATTATTCTAGTGTCAACAGTCTTTGGTTATGTTGTGGAAGAGACCTTTCCACTATAAAAAGTCTGAGATTTGTTACTTTTTTTCATCCAAAAACTGTTCCCCAGGGGAGTTGTAGAGCAGATTTTTGATGGAAGCTTGGGTGTGATTCAAAGCTACACATTGAAAGTAGAAGCCCAAATTTGTTTCAGGTAATGTAACATTTTTAAAAAGTTACTCAAATCTCTTATATTAGTCTCCATTCTCATACAAGGAACACATAATGGGGAAGGAGTGTGTGTATCATAGAGTCCATTCACTTGAAGGCAGCTGAACATAGATTTACTCAGTCTCTAGTTTCTGACTCTTCAGACTTTCATAGAGTTGAATGTTTAGACTCTTGAGAAATTGGTGAGATAAAATTTTTCTTCTTCCTACAAGAGTTGCAGATGCATAGTTGTTTATGTATATATCCACACATCTTGAATAATCCGGGCATGGATAATCAAAGCATTTCTCCCTAGTGACTGCCACATGGAAGATGGTGTCATGGCATGTCACACACATAGTGGCAGCTCTGCGTGCTGCGCCTGCACCAATGCAGACTTCAGCATGTGTGATCATATCCATACAACAGCTTTGTTTGTGCTGTACAGTGGGAAAAAGCTACTTCCAGGCTTCCTGATGCAAATTTATGTTGACTTTGCACGTTTCGAAAGAGGAAAATAGTTGCCCATACACTTTAGAGCAAAATATGGTTCTTTGCCCCTAGAGTAATAACAGAATGGCTTGTGTTTAGAAACTGTTGTTTGGAAAAGTCTGTTCCTTTAAAGATTAAGTTACATACAGTGTGAATAATGTTCTGCTTATAGCAAATTGCCCCTTTAGCTAGTTAAGGAAAACTATTCAGCAGTTCAAGGAACACATTATTTTGATGTAGAAGAATCACTGGTATGAATGAAAAAGGGGTTATTAGGTACCCAAATAATTTATTTCATCATAGAGTTTTTACGTTTCTCCTAAATAAAATGGAAGAGTTAAATCATTGGCCTTGAAAAGTAATTAGAGTGTAGAATCGTAAGGAATGTAGGGAAAAATGATGAAATTATATCTATTATCTGTTCTGAAATCTTCATATATTTCTGTTATTTTCCAGTTTTCGTTACTAGTTTTCCCTGGAATATTTTCACTTGGCTGTATACCTCTTATGAGCCTATATTGTCCTCACTGATATAATAACATCAGAAATATTGGAGACCAAATTCATCATTCACTCGCCCAGCCCATTTATGTGGCAATCTCAACATATTGTGTGGTTACAGGTAAACAAACAAGCTCCTTTCTCAGTAAAAAACATATGTTCAATTAAACTTGCATTTCAATATAAATCATATGTAAATCTTTTTATAGTTCCTTAACTTTCTGTGGGTTTAGTTTGTTAATAACTTCAGGAGTGAAAGAGAGCTAAATATATGTGGCAAATCTGGTTAACATGAAGTCATGAATACTTCTGGAAGGTGGCTTTGGAAATATGGAGTATAATGGAGTATATTGTGTCACTCACATTTCTCTGAAAATGAAATCTTAAAAGAACCTCAAAGCATAATAGTTCCTCCTCCCTGAATAAAAATTCATCTCTGAACATCCTCTGTTTGGTATAACCCTGAATAATGGTCTGTGAAGGTAGTCCTGTGTTCTTCATCTCAAGAGCAATACAGTTGTGGTGAGATACAGTCAACTCTGTCATTGGAACTATTTCTGGACTCTCTGCATTGTGACTGGAGTAAAGGACTTAAACACTGAAAAAAATGTTGAGCTGGTAAAATAAAGAAACCTCTCCTCTTATTCTGTATTGATTTTCCATCTTAATTTCTAGTCTGTAATCTACCATATTTTTCCTGCCCTTGTTTTTCCTAAACTCCATCTCCCTGTGTCAGTATGACACTATCTTCATGCATGACATTATTGTGCTTCTTTACTTATCTGCTATCAAGAAAAAAACCCATTGTGGTTAGCTTCTGAATGGTAGTATCTCTTAAGAGATGCATTTCATTTTGGATGTTGCTTATGGGCTCCCCTGCATTCTTTTTGATTTCAAGTACTGCACTGTTTTATTTCAGAATGTTGTAAAGTAATGTCTGAGTGCAGCCCTCTTCAGTTGGGGAAAAATTTTAGTTTGTGTAGTACCTTTGTTATTCCAGGTCTAATGTCAGAGAAACACAAAGTCACAAACTTTTCAAGACCCAACTTACAGGTAGATAATGGAACAAGAAGTGAGAGCAAAACAGGTTGGATGTATCCTTTTGATTAGTGTGCACTGTCAACCTGACTGAAAGTTCATTCACTTTATCAAATGGATCTATCACTTCTCATTACAGTGTGTACAGAAGTGCTTGGATTTTTAAGGTTTTCCGACATGTCAAAGACCTTACTGTCAATAAGGAGAGTAGGTAGGCACTGAACTATTTTGATAACTTCCTTTCAGAGCCTTAAGATTTTGAAAACCTGAATTCAAATACTCCAGTAAAGTATGTTTACATACTTGGCTATTAGTTGATATCCTTGTACAATGGCAAAAATATTTTAAATATTATTTGTGGTATTTTGAAGGGAAATAGGATGTGTAAAGCATTGTTTCAATATTCAGTGTTTTCAGCATTTGAAATTATTTTCATGACAAAAAAGGCATCCTTAGAGGTGCTACCATAGATTCATATCTGAGCCTAAACTCCATGTCAAATATTCTGAGTACTTTAAGAATATTGAAAAGACTCTCTTGTTCTTTGTAATAATATAGATTTGCATTTCTTTCCCATGCAATGCAACAATGGTATTTTAAAGGAAGAACAATCAGTTTCACTAATATTCAAAATGAACATTAAATATGAACAGGCAAAGTCTGTTAAACAGATGATAGAGCAACCATACATTTTATTTAAATACTGTATGTACTATACTCCTGTGTTTGATTCATGAAAACATTAATTACAGTGCTAAACCTATTCTGGCAGGCAAAGTATAACAAACCTTCTAATAATAAAATACACCTAATTTAATCTCAACTCCTTTTCTATATACAAATGCATGAGTGTGTCTCCAGAAGTACACAATCTCATCTACATAGAAACCTAAATATTTAAAATTAGAATTGCTATTGGATGGGGGTTACCATGAAGGGAATTGATTTACAGCTGCTGCTGTTTAATACCAGCCAACTTAAATCTCATGCCAAAAAATGTCTAATGTTTGTTTTCTTTAGTGAAAAAGCAGATGATTGTCCAGATGATATCCAGATGATTAAAAGGAAGCTGAATCTGTATCCTATCAAAGACCCTCTGAAGCTCATCCATAATTTCTCCTTTCTCCCACTGTATGTCCTTCTTTCATGTGCAAAAAGTTTCAGGCAAACCAGCGGCTATTCATTCAGCAAAAAGAATACAGGAGTGTATCAAAATTGCACTTCTACAGTATATTGCTAGGTGATCATTATCCAGTACATTAAATATCTTCCTTGCAATGACAATTATCCTGTGTTCTATCCTGCTTCCTAAATTACCCCAGAAACAGCAGTTGATATAAAAACCTTTGTGATCTAGGCTAACTTTTGTAATATTTCCATGTGAGCCAAATAATAGTGCCTTTGTAGTAAACTTGTTTGCCACAGAAATATTTTTATGAGGTCTGTTTTAAAAGACTGAAAATTCTAAATCTTGTTATGTCAGAGATATGAGATTTCTGCAGTTGAGAACAGATTTTTAAAAAAAAATAATGTGATTGTGATTGCTGGGACTATAATATTAATTTAGCATCTTAGAATATCCCTTGCACACCTTCTGTGCAGAATAAGCAAATCGGTTGTATTTATATTTTATGTTGTAACAAATTCTACTTTAGAGTCTATGTAACTTACAGGAGACACTAATTTTGTCCAAGTTTATTCTCCTTTAGTGTAAATAACTGCACTGTGGCTCCTCTACTGAAGTAGGGAATTTTAAAGCATAGTTCATCTCACCTGTTTTAGTTTCTTAAAGATGAGATGAATCACTCCTTTAGGCTCTATTAGTTATATATACAAGATTTCATATTATTATCAAGTGACACTGCAGTATAATCAAATTATAGATTCTAATGTATATTGCATCCTGTCTTCTATCACCTGATTTCACAGGAGAAGGAATATATAGTTTTTCTCGAAGAGTGTTATGAGCATCTTTCATATGGATAAAGGCCAAAAGAGCTTGGATTGTTCAGCCTGGAGAAGAGAGGCTCAGGGGACTCTTGTCAATGTGTACAAATATCTGAAGGGAATGTACAAAGAAGGAGTCTGCCTCTTTTCAGTGGTGCTGAGGACAGAACCAGAGGCAATGGGCACAAACTGAAACACAGGAGGTTCCCTCTGAACTTCAAGAAGCACATTTTACTGTGAGGGTGACAGAGCACCGGCAGAAGTTGCCCAGGTAAGTTGTGGAGGCTCTGACCTTTGAGACCTGGTCTGGTGAAACCAGCTCTAGGTGGCCCTGCTTGAGCAGAAGAGTTGGACCAGATGACCTTCATAGGTCCCTTCCAACCTCAGCTATTCTGTGATTCTATGATATTACATCTGTATTCTATTAATGTTGTTTACATAACAGTGTAATTTATTGCAGAGTACTTAAATAATACGTAGGGGTTTTAAGGGTGCAATTTTGCTTTACAGAAGGACCTGTTACCTCTCAGATTCTGTTCCTTTTGCTCCTCTTTCATAAGAGGGGCAGCACACTTCCTCTCATAATAACCGGTGTTTTGGTTTACTTCGGTGAGTTGCTTGACTCTTAAATGAACTGGTTCAGCTTTCTGGGTCAGCAGCATGCTAAACGTGGGGGGGGGAGGAAATTTTTTTTTCATGTTTAGCTTTATGAACCCTCTCACTACATCATTTAAGTGTCAGGGGTATAAGAAAATTCACAGCCAATGGCAAAAAGTAGTTTTCCCTTCATTTTGCCACTGTTTGCAATATCAAACTTCATCCTAAGAGAAGAAACAGCTTAAGGAGCAACAATTTAATTTTTTTATTGTTCCCACTTGTAAAAGAGCTTGAGGTACTTCTGATCAGTACAGTCTTGGCTTAACATCTCAGTCTTGGCCCCATGTACTCCAAATCCCAGCCCAGGCTGGCTGGAATCTTCTTAGAAACCTCTTTTGGGTAACTTCATTCACTACCTGCTCTAATGATAAGATGTCTAGGTTTGTGCGATTTCAGAGGAAACCAAGAGAAACTCAGTGGTTGGGATTTCGTTTTGCTTAGACCTCCTGGGTGCATGTGGATCTGTAAGGGAGAGCTGGGGGAGGGAGCCCCACAGAGCAGAGCAGGACCGAATGGAGCAAGCAAATGAACCAAATAGGCAGCTCCAGTCTTGCAAAGAGAAACTGCAACTTCACAGGCCATTTAGCTGTGAAGTTTATTCTAATTCATTGCAGTAAACTACATATTAGCAAACGTTAACAGATCAGGGCAGATTTATGACAGGGAAGGCTACTGTGCTAATGAGTGGCCCCCTCATTAGCATTGCCTGGAGCAGCACATGCTCTCTGTCAGCCTTTCCTTACCACATTTTCCCATTGCCATCACAGCAGAAGCAAGCCTTTCATATCCTGTAATCTCTGACTGGGAGGAACCTTGTTTGGAAGCTAAAGAAGGGAACTGACAGATGGCTTTTTAAATGAACTACAGTTCTAATTGTTTTTATTTGGGCATTTACTTGAAGAAGTACAGGAGTAACTGGGCACCTCTCAAAATCCATATCCCAGTTGTTACTGCTAGAGCAGTTGTAGCTTTTGCTTGTTCAATTCCTGTTGAATGTGATTATCAGCTTTTCTACTGCTTTATTCCTCTGTATACAAAATAGGATTCCTAACATTTAGCTGTCAGAGCAAAAGATTTTTTTCATTATTTTACATTTTTTTTCTTTACTATATGCGAAGTATTTGCATTTTCAGCATTATTGTATCTGGCTTAAAGAAGGAGAAATATTCTGTGGGTTTTGCTGATTAACTACAGTAAAGCATTTGAGATCTTGGATTGGCAGGTGCTGTCAAAGCATAAAATATCATCAGCATACATTTAAATCAGTGAAAGACCCAGAGTATCACTATTCATAAAGCAAACAAGCCTAATTGTTTACTCAGCATTCTGCTGCAGTCTGTAAGTACAGGCTCAAAATTAATGTAGTGTAGTTTAGACACTCAGCCAAAATGCACAAAAATCCATACAAAATGTCCTCCAAATTCCTTAATGCAAGATTGTACTAGTTTAAGAAAACTCCTTTGGTGGTACTTTTTGTTCTTAGAAATGTTTCGTCTTTTATTAAATACATAGCAATTTGACAGGTTTGGAGCGACAGGTTCGTAGTCCAGTTGTTGATAAAACTACTACTAAGCATCTCTAATGGTAGACTCTGCATTTCCCCCACACTCTTCCCAGACACCTCCAAAGAAAGTTCTCCGTACTGGGTATTAGCAAACTGTCTGAAGACAAGACTGGGTTTTTTGGTTTTGTTTGTTTTTTCTTTGTAACCTCTAAGTATATGACTATATCCTGGTTCGTAACAATCATTTAAATTATTGTTTGTTCTGTCAGACACTCTAGATTTCACTCTACAGACATGTGCAAGTTTCCTATTCTTTTTTTTTTTCTGTTCGAGGCAATTTGCCTTTGCCATATAACACCTCATTGAAGACAGGGAAAAGGAGAGAAGTGCAGATGCCCAGATTTTCCAAAGTGCTCTGGCCGCTTCAAATCACCCTATAAAACTTGCAGATCTCTTTCCTTGGGGAAAAGTGCAAGCTGTAGTGGGTTCCAGGAGGTGCTCCAAAGCTAAGCTCCTGCTGGCCACCAGCAGACAGGGTGCAAAGGGAGGGAGAAGGTGTTGTTGGGACTGTGGGTGTCTGGCTGCTGCCTGCCAGCCACTGCCCTGTGTGGGTCTTGGCAGCTGGTGAGGGACAGGGCTGCTTAGAGCAGGGCTGGGGCTAAACAACCAGGGCCTGCCAGAGTGGAGACCTTCAGTTCTCCTTGAACTACTCTAACATTTTCAAAACTGAGGAACTCCTGAGAAGAACAGAGAGAGAAGAAGGTTGTGGGAAGAAGACTAGAAAATGAGTGAAATCCCTGAGCATCATTCATTCACTGGTGAAACACATGGGAAAAGGGAAAAGACAGGAATGCAAAGTTTTAAAAGGTTGAAATTTTGGTGTTTCCTGTTATAAATTGAGCAGGCAGACGACCAATTAGCCAAGTCCAATTGGAATTTATTAAATTGGTAGCAAGCGACAACAAGCAAAATGCAGTGCTGGGCTCCCACCTGAAGCAACCTGCTTCCAAATGTGGCGGGGCACCCAACGGTTTGTGCCCTGCCCTTTTATACCCCTCAGTTCTGCCTCGGTTTCTCCAATCGGGGCTTGGCTCCCTTCAAGTTCTCCAACCACAGCTTGCTCCTGTTCCCGCCATGATCCTGTTGCCATGGGGGGTGTCTTCTTCTTCCCTCATGGAGGAGGTTCAAAAATGCCAAGTCATGGTGGCTTGTGGCCTTTATGGCTTCATTATTATTATAGCTTATATTCCATATGTTATTCAGGGCTTTTAACAACTTGGATTAATACAGCAAGGTAAGAATTCATTACAATGCTTTACAGAACTCCAGTAAACCTTTATCAACTTGAAATAGATTAAAAACTTATCTTTAAAGATTCATTTATTACAATATTTTCTCTTTCTCTTTTTATAAAACCACAGGTCATGTAGTATCAGCAGGCTATAATAACATTTAATAACAGATATAACCTTTAACCCTCTTACAGTAAGGATTTTAGTGAACAAACACTTCATTTATCTATAACATTTCCAGTTTGGAAAACCTTTAATTATCTGAAAAGTTGTTGAGATTTGCTTTGCAATTTTCTTGTTAAAATAATAACTAGAAAAATAATTACTATTTCTTGTACACTCTACTGATTCTCTCAAGATGGATAAAGATTTGTGAGGGTAATTTTTCCCCCCTATACATAAACTAATATATTTTAAGACCAGAAGGCACTGTTCACTGACGTGAAGGCAACTCATTTGCAGTATACTAATTCCTACTTCAAGTCTGATTGGACTGCAGCATATCACAGAGAAATCTTCCCACTTCAAACCATTGTCCCCTTGTTTAATGGGAGAACAGTCATTTGTCTTCCTGATTAAGTACATTATTTTAGTTTTGATCATGGCAAAAGTCATATCATTACCTAAGCAAATAAAATAAAACAATGCCAGCAAAACAGCATTTCTTTCTCACTCTTCCTCTCACATTAGTGCCAAAAGCAAACTGGGGTGCTATCTGGGTTGTTTGGGTTTTGTTCAGTTGTTTTTTTTTTATTTTTTAATTAGTTAATTAAAAAATATTGAAATTTGGGTCAAAGTTTGTCCCTGTGGGACTTTACTCAAAACTTACTTCATGTTTATAGCTGCATTTCAAGACATGCTTGTTTCTAATCTATTTACTGTGTGCACTGTTGACTTTACAGCATTCTGGTTTATTGTTCATAACACTGTGTGGTGTCCTGTCACATAATATTTCATTTATTTGCAGTTACCTTTATCAAATCCATAGTTTCACTTTCTATTAAATACTTAATTGCCATTGCAGACAAATTGTCTCTTGACATTTTTTTTCTGTAGAGAAAAGGTAAAGCAGAGGTGAATGGCCTAGAGCTGTGACATGTCAAGAACCTGGGAAGTATACAAAGATGTGATTGAAGTCAGTATGGGCAGTGAAGGGCTTTAACAGGAGCCGTTTAAACAAGGCTCCAGGGTAACAGCCCAACTCCCTGAGAGGTACAAGGGCATGTGAAGGCAGCAACTCCATCTGATGGTCAGGGTTAAACACCTCAGATGTTGGTATCTGTGAGTAATTCCTATGAATCTAGAAGAGATATCGTCATGACTCCTCATCTTTCCTCTCCTGTGCTCAGTCTGTCCTCTTCTAATGACACCATAATAAATATTTTAGAGTAGAACCATCAGATTTCTCCAATTTCATATTTCCTGTATGTTATCACATCTGCTATGGGCTCGCTGATTATTTTCTACATGTACAGGATATTCTTGTCATAGACTGAATTTATGCTCTTGGAAGAATATATATGTCTGTTTCTCCAGTAATGTGTTCCTCTTCTAGCCTAGAAAAAATGCAAGAAATCATGGATGACAGTTATGTTGTATCACAATCAACACCTACTTTAATTAACTTTTGGTAATAGAGTCAATAAGACAGTTTGCTGCTGTGTTGAAAATTACATCTTGCAAATTTTTTGCTAAGAGTAACTGAACAGAGATCATCCACACAAATACTTTCATTAAGTGAAAGCTGATATAAATCTGTATTTAACCACTAACCTCAAATGAATACAGAACACTGGAAAATAATCTCTTTTTTTGGGGGGTGGCTTACTTTTACTGGCTTCACTAATGCCTCCAATATATATTCTCTGCTCAGTTGGCTAAAAAACAACTTTTAGTAGAGGTTTGTTTGGTTGGGGTTGTTTTGTTGTTGTTTGTTTTTTTGTTTGTTTGGGGTTTTTTGTTTGCTTGTTTTTTCCCTGTGAGTACAGGAGTGATCAGAAGCCACTGTGGCAGGGCATTGAAGTTTGTCTCACTTTGATTTGCTTCATCAAGAAGGCAGCAGATCCAGTAGTGTACCAGCCTAAGCCACTTTCCAAGTTGTGCACATTAAAAACTACACCAGAGCACTGGAGTGATGCATTGACTTCCCTAATCAGAAAAAACATCCCAGGATGTGTTTGGGAGAGAAAGAGAAGGAAAAAGCTGAAGGAGATGAGATACTGTCCTACAACTGTGGGGAGCCCAATGAGAAAATAAAGGGATTTTCTGAACAAATACACCAATACTCCAAAGCATTTGAAAAAAGCCAGCTACATACAATATGGAAAAAACACATTCATTCTATCAGTTCACAGTCACTATTAAGAGGTTTATAACTACGAAAATGAGGTTTGTTTGGGTTTTTCACCACTCCTTTTAGCCCCCTTTTTCAAAGAAAAAAAGAGGGTATTGTTCCTCCAAGCTGGAGTTAGTGAAATAGCACTTGTCTCTACACAAAGAGACAAATGTGATGGGCAAATCATGCAGCAATTTCACATGGTGCTCTCCAAGTGGAAACTCTTGTAGGCAAAGGCTTTTCTGAGAAGATCCTCAGTGAGTATGTAGTTGGTCCAGTGCCAGACATGCTGTGTCAAGCATCCAGGATAACCTCACATGGCAAGATCAGTTCTTTGGATCTTCTCTGCCTGTAGGCAATTGCCTTGAGTGTATGCACCTGGTGTATATTAATTGCAGTATCATTGAGTTCACACATTTTCATAAAAGATGTTGCTGGCATCCTTAAGCTCCTGTAGGTTTTATAAATAATTTCTGTTTTGTTTACACTCTATTGTATTTCTTTTTCATTCCCTTGCTGGATAAATAAGAGTTTGCTTTCATGATAAGTCTTACAGAGCCTCTGCTCTACCAGGTGACCCAGCAGTACAAATAGGATACGGATTAGGGATGGGCAAATAATCACATCCATGCTGAATTACTGAAAGCACACAACAAACAAAGTATGTTGATTTTATGCTTCTAAGCTGACTTTCTGGCTTTTGCAGGTGCTGCAAAATGCTACCTGATCTGGCACAAAGTTAGAGTGGAGTGACTGACAATACCCAATACAGCATAAAACCTGGCAGCGTAACAAGAGCTCCAGGGGTTTTTTTGTTTTGTTTTCAACAAATTTGCAGTGGATTGAGTTGGGGCTATACTAAAGGGGTTTTTTCATCTGTAAAGCCAAGATATTTTTAGAACAAGGTACTAAAATCCGTTTCTGGATTTACTATACCATCAAACAACAGCCTGAATTTAATTGGAAGAAGGGTTGTTGAGGAAATATATTCTAAGTCTATAGAGCAAAGTCACTTGGAAGACATGATTTTCTTATTGTTTGTTCTGTTCTGACTAGTGACTCTTAAGAGTCAGCTGAAAGAGCAGAAAATTGTTGGTTCTGGTTTTCTGATTCAAAAACCAGTTTACTATTTATTATTTAAAGCTACCTGTTTTTAATATATGCTGTTCACAAATGTGTCCGAACTACGACTCTGTACCTACAAATCACTGAGTCTGTGGCACATTCTACTTCCTTGAATTGACATCTGCATTGGAGGATGTCGCTTGGAAAATGGCACTGTCAGTTCATGTCATCTGGTTTTATCTTCTCCCTCCCTATATCTCACAAAATGAAAATGTGGCAAACTACTTCGTGTTAATTGCTATGAATTAAATGTTATCTCTGTCTTGATTCTCTAAAATACATGTTTCAAGCACTGAGCTTGATATACACTAAAGGAAGACAACACTCAGTTGAGGAAAGTAGGTAGTTGTAAATGAGGCACCACAGCACTTAACTATTTTGAGTCCAAAGTTTAGAATGAAATCCAAAAGCTTCCGTTAATTTCCCCTGAGAGACCTGGTGTAACAGATACTTCACATGGAACCCCAAATCCTTATACTGTGCAGAGACCTGCTCAGGGTCACTAGAGAAGGCATATACATGTATATATATATAAAGATGATATACTGTGAGGTGCTCAATGCATGTCTGTCAAAAAGTGCTCCTGTCTATTTAAAATCTGTCCCTTTCTCCCCTTCCCCCTGCAGTGGAAACCTGAAACCATTCCCTTAAGTAATTGAGCATGGTTCAGCTTTTCTTCTGAAAACTATTGACTGGACCAGGACGTTTTTGCATAACAGCCTGGGGATTATAGCAGTTGCAAAGGAAGCACTTAAATAATTTTGCTCCTCACCCTGAAAGAATTCATATGCATATCTGCCTCCTCCCTCTCAGGGAAATGTGAAGCCCACAAGCCACATGCAGGCAGAGAATGAAGAGCAGAGCAACAAGAAGGCACACAAACTCTTCTGCTGGAGCTGAAGTGTGCAATTTCACAAGTCAGTGAACCATGCAAACCTGGCTTTAGAATCTGGTGGTTAGTCACTCTTATGGAAAAGAGGTATCCTGGGTTTTAACTCATCTATTTTATACTAAATAACAGGATTTAGACTGTCTGTATGAGGATTTGTGCATCCACCCCTACATCCTCACTTTCCATCCATGGTGCTGATGACTGAGATGTTCGCATGTCAGTTCCAGCATTAATGCTGCAGCTTCATTTCAGCTGCAGGTATATGCTTATGTTGTGGAGTCCTTCATCAACACAGGAGCCATGACTTTGCAGATAGAGTTATGCTTCCCTGGACCTTCAAGGGCCCTCAGAGATACCCAGATGCAAAACACTTTCATCTGGAGTATCACAGTCTTACTTTCCCCCCATCCTGTGATCAAGGATACTTGTGTTGTGAATGTCCTCCTTTAAGTACATCAATCAGACTTCTATAGAGGATGCAGCTGCAACAGGTTCTGGTAACCAGAACCTTGGATTTACATGCTCTCACAAAACATTTTATGTGCTTGAACCCAGGTCTGAAATACATTCTCTATGAAATTCAGTGCTAGATTGCTAGAAGCCCAGCCCAACTGCTCCAAAGTGAGGGAGCAGTTTCAAACATGGGCTGCAGGAGGGACATCTATAATCTGCTCCTCTTCCAGCCTTGGCACTCTTGCCTGCACATCCCAGGGGATGTGATCTTCTTCAAGCTATCCTTTTATTGGCTACCTTGACACATTTACTCGCTTGTGATAATTAAGAGCTAAATGTCAGTTCTTTCACTTCCTGGGTGAATATTCTAGAAACTAAACAATTATGCATTCAATGCTACCATAGCATCAGATGTGGTTAGTTGTAGTCCTAGCCACAACTAACATTTGAGTCTTCTCCAGGGACTTTTAACTGAATTCAAGTATCAACCCAACTAACCCATTAAATGAGAGGAGTAGGTAAGAGATAGACATCCATTTTTCCACTTCTGAGTATGCATGGGAGACTAAAGGTAAATACCTTGGAAGTTTTAGAGCTAAGAAGAGCATCACCTAATTGAATTTATGTAGTTTACACGAGACAACCCTGGAAATTATGACAGACTGTACTTCTTTCTGACACTGTGACAAAATGTGGACATCCATTTCACATCTTAGATAGAACTTCTTCTGACTGAATACATCTAAGAGAATAAGTGGAAAAAAATGATGATATTATAGTTTTCCCCCCAAGATTTACAAATGCATGTTACCTGTAATAGCACGATATCTTAATATTGTTACTTCTTCAGATTTCTGCTGTGTTTTAAATCTTCATGCATCTACAGGTTTAGTCACCTGGCTGCATCCCTTGCTTCCTCACAAAAATGCACACAATGACGAGTAGTGAGGCAGGAACCTTCATCCAATTCTTCTTAGCCTTTAATTGTTTCTATTAAATATTAAATAGTAATAACTTGTTCCAGATGGGAGCCCTTGGAAATCTGGAAACTTCAGAAACTATTATACTGAGATGTCTTAGATGTTAGAATATCAGCAAGTGCTGAAAACCCCAAAACCCAACACTTGACCCTCCCCTGCTTCCCTCCCAAAAAAAATTCTCCTTCCAGTGCTGTTCTATATATTATATTCCCAGATCACTGGAATAAGAGTTTAATTTACCAGACAGGTAAACAAGTCTGGGAAAGCACCACCCTCTGGGAAAGTTTTCCTGGTTCACAAAGTAGGATAAACACAGGATTTTTTTAAAGTAAGTAAGCTGGAGACAGGACCCCAGGCTGAAGCAGAATGTAGAGGACCAGCAAAGAGGCAGACTAGAGCAGTTTAATGAATTTGTGTTTACAGCTACTGGCACACCTAACAGTAAGCTGAAGATGTGTGCAGGTCATTGACTGTCTCATGGCTTGTTTCCTCTGTGTCTCCTTATCCTAAAGTAAGAGATAATTTCCAGCATGAAAGCTGTATGGTGGCCAATCCACTATGGCAACATCCCTGGGAGAGAACATGAATCATTCTGCTGAACTTGGTCAGACCTACTAGATTATGAACACAAAGAGTGGGAATCTGGTCTGAACAGAAACAGCCATTTTATCATGATGCAGGAGAGTGTAGAGGACTGACAGGAGCCACAGTTTAACCAGCTGCATTAAGAACTTATAGAAGTTTTTGATCAGCTGCTGATACAAGTCCACCTTTTCTCTGGTTGCCCTTCTGTAATTCACATGGATTTTGGTTATCTGCTAACTTATATAGTATTCACAGTGTGGCCTGTCTGCAAGAAAAGTATTTGAAAAATCCTAATCTGAATTCCCCATTACTTTTTTCCAAATGTGAGCTACTGCCTTAGCTGAGCATTCCTCAGTCTTCTAAATCACTGTGCTTTTTTATAATATGCAGGATTGAGTACTTTTTAAACAGCTTTATGTTTAATAAGATGCTACAATGAAGGAGTTTTGATGAATTAGGTTTCTTTTCTAGGATCATAAAGTATTTTCCTACCTAGTTTGGAATGCATTTTGTTTCTTATGATGCATTAAGTTGAAACATTGCTATCTCTTTCAAGAAATATTTTAAAGTTATAAGGTAGTGGTTACATTCACTATGCAGTAATATTAGCTGCTCCCATCCAATTCACATGGAGTTTACAATTTTGGATAGAATAATTTTCTCTCTTATGTGAAAGACCTAAGTAAAGTCCATGGTATCTAAAACTACTGCTCTGTATAGTACAGTGTTAGTACATCTTCCTTACCATGAGAATATAAATTGTCAGAGGAAGTACTGTTTTCAGACAGTCATATTTTTTGTTTGTTTGTTTAATGGGACATTGATGACTTTACAGGATAACAAACATTTTCCAAAATCCTTACAAAGTTTCTTGTGTGAACTCAGAGGATCAGCTTCTTCAACACTGCTCATGAAGTTCTTGGTGAAGAGACACCAACTACCCTTACTGATTTCAGCTGATTCAGATGTTGCATAGTATTGGTGGTCTCATGGAGTGCTAGGAAAAGTTTAGCCCACCGTGGGCACTCAGTCAAAGAGCTTAGATGCAAGACTAGGTTGAAATTTTTCTCCACAGCTGTCAACATTAAAGTTAGTAGCCTGTCCCAGAAAGTAAGAAGCTGTCACTCAAATGATAGGAAAGGAAGTTTCATTTAACGTGATTACTCTTTGATATACAGCCTTGGCTAGGCAGGGAGTAGAATAGAGGTTTTTCAGTATAAGCTGTTCAAGTCTGATTCTTGTAGCATAAACCTAACATTGAGATACTGTAGTACCTCTGCACCTATGCAGATTTCATGAGAACACATCCATAAGGGGTGGCCTCTTCACAGATCTGAAAAATCTGTTCACATGACTGAAGCAATAATTCTAGTAAATGTTACTCCTTTGTAATAAGAGCAGTGTACAGAATGTTCTTAGTCGAGTAATCAGCTCAGGACCCTGTGGCAAAGCTCCTGGATAAGAAAAAGAGCAATGCTAATTCTTTGTGAGAAAGTGTCATACCATTTGAGGCACTCTGTAGTTCTGCCCACACTTAGTCAAAAGAAAGCAATGTAGTAAAATGCTGTGATAATTTCTCAGAACTGCAATGAAGTATAAACATGTGCATATTGTAGTTCCCTGTCTTTAAATCAATTGTCAAAGAGCCCATCCCTCCTAATGAGTTAATGTTCAGACCCACAGCAATCAATGAGAATTTTGTCTTTGAGTCTAAAAGGCTCCAGGGAGGGTCTTCTCTGTTCAGTATTATTTAAAGAATGCTAAAGGGAGAATTATGGCATCTGCATTGGAATCACTAAAAGTATTCCAGCTGCCTTCAGGGAAAAGATATTTGTCTGAATACAGCCCAAAGAAGAAGTTCAAGAAAAAATGCTCAGACCTGAGGCATTTCTTGTGATATCTTGTTTGGTTATTGTCAGGAGGAAATAATTTTTTAATGTGATTCCCACAGAAGGTCAGATATTTGACATGATACAATTAAGCACATAATGTAAGAACAACCAGTAGTGGGTCAGCAAGAAGCACCTTGTCTTTTCCTGAGGAGAGGAGTGGATAGCTTGGAAGAAGGCACCATGATGTGAGACTTCACCATGCTTTTCTCCTAGCCTTCTGCAGTCCACAGATTTCCTGAACTCACAGTTGTACTTTTTTAATTTAAGGTCATGGATCTATTATTTTACTATTTTTTTAATACTGCTTTTTAACTAATTCATATTTTGGCTTCTCTACCATTCTTTACAGTGAATTCTATGACTTAAGCAGTTAGACACAGTGCCTGCACACCTCTTTCCTTGCTTCCACACTAGTGTGTAATAACTTCATTTGTTGCCCCTTAGTTTTCTCTATAAATATCTGAATAATTACATCTTGTTCATCTTCTCCAACTCACAGTCATCGCCAGTGACTTCTAGCATAACACAGTCTTCTCATTTTCCAACTTACAAGTTCTAGTCTACCTAAACTTGCTGATACTGCAGAAAACTTAACTTTTGATTATGATTGTTGCCTCTGCATCTGTATTCTTTTGACATGAATAGCAAATAAAAATCAAAATGGCAACCTATCAGATTTATAATAATTGCATAATAATGATTTTGCTTTTGTTCTCTATTCTAGGACTTCCTCTATTTACCTTTGTTGCCAGTACTGAGCCTTGATCAGATTTTTACAAACTTACTAAGTCCAAGATCTCTTTCTACAGCGGTAACATTTAGTTTACAGCCCGCCACTGCATAGTCTCATTAGGGCTGGTTTTGTTTGTGATCCTACATTTATAAGCATTACATTTCCTCTGACAGTTCATTACCCAGACAGCAAGTAATACGAATATACATTTTAAAACCCTGAATTATCAGGAATTTCCTTAAATCATCTTCCTTTTCTAAATAATTTATTATGACACTGAACAGTGCGAGCCTTAGCACAGATTCTGGGCATCTCCTTTTCTTGTAAAATCAGCTGTGTTTTTTCTACTCTTTGTTTCGATATTTGGATCAGATCTGAATTTTTGAGAGGATCTTTCATGCTATGATTCTAACTTTGCATTTTGGAGATGAATGCTGTAAAACTGTTTTAAAATCTACACCCATAATCTGAATTTCCTACATCTGCCTGCCCTTGAGCACCTTTCAAAACCATTGTTAAATTTGTGAGGTACAACTTCCTTGTGCAAAAGTACTGTCCACTTTCCCTTATTATAAAATGTTTATCACTTTTTGATTGATAGTTTATAAATGCATCTACAGTTTTCCTAATATGAATGTAGGATTTCCTAGTCTGCAGTTCCTTATTCCCTTTTGTAGGTTTTTAAAAATCATTGTCACATTGACTAATTCTTGTTACTCTGTTGCTGAGGCCATTTCAAGCATTAGCTCTTCCTATTTAATAATGAAAATCCAACTCCCTTTTGCAAAACCATGGATCCATCATTAAATGTGCTGTGCAATTAAAAACAGGATGCAGATTTCTAGATCTCTGTGTAGCAAAAACAATCATGAAATTCTGCTTTATTTAGAACAGTTAGCTTGTTCCACTGAATAGCCTCTGAGCAGTTTTCCCTTCACAAATAAAACCACCAGGTATTAGTAAGGCAGTTACTCATTATAGTCACATCCTTGCAATGTGAGAACTCAGCTGAATTGATTTCACCTCTGTTTGCTTCAGTGGACAGGAATTAAAGACTCACTTAATTGTGCTAGGAGTTGGATACCTGCACACTCACAGAATGTGCTGAGAAGGATTGAAGTTTGCCAAAATAAATCTCCAGTCTTCAGGGAGGAAAGAATTTTATTTGCTGCATTCATTGCCACTGATTTCTGTTTCATATCTGAATAAGACCTGAAGAGGTTTGGTTTACTTATTTTCATGAAAAGCAAACCAATTTCAGGATCACAGTGTTCAGATTAGGATTTTGATTTGTAGGAGCTGAAGCCTTGAGTCTCTTTGTCCAAAATTCTATATATATCTACATTGTGTTGTTTTTGTGTCTCTGCTTTTAAGTTTGGCAGTTTCCCACCACATCGTTTTGACTTTAGAAAGCACTAGTCCCATGGCCACTAATCTGCCTTATTAAAGTGTGTATGCTCCCATCAACTTAGGAAAATTTAACTTCATAAATGGATTTCTCAGCTCAGAAAATCTACAGCATTGAGCACTGCCATCAGGAAAACAGTGTTTGGAACTGAAAGTTTTTGCTGGGCTGATGGAAACTTGGCATACTGTAGAACAATTTAATGAATGCTAGTGGAAAACAGGCGCCAAACTCCTGGCAGCAAAAAGTAAACCAGAACTGGAGGTTTAGTAAACAAGCTGCTTATGTACGAACACAGCCCCAAAGGGTGGGATTACTGTTGGTCGCTGCAACTTCAAGTGCTGTGAAAAGGCAAAGGACCAAGGCAGAAAAGAGCTGGGCAGTCAGTGCTCCTGCAGACTGCACCAGTGAGGTCTTCCTGATCTCTCCTTACCCCAACCCTCCCTGAAACCTTGTGCCAGAGGGTATCTGTCATACAACCTGTGAGGTGGTGAGACCATGCTTTAAGCCAGAAGCTGATTTTTGGATTTTATTGTTGAGATACAAAATAGATGCATGTATTTGAGTGCATTTCAAATTTGTGAAGTCTAAAATACTCTCAAAGAGCCTCCTTGGCTGTCACTTCACTCTGCAGAGGTTGATTATTATAAGGACTGAGGTTTCTATCAGTTAAATTTCTTCCATGTCTAAGTGTTTGCAACTGTTCATACCCTGGAGCTGCCAAAACAGCATCACATGACCCTCTTTAGCTTAGGTTTCAAACATATTTGAGGTATATAAACCAGACATTGCTCTGCCTGCCTGGCTGGTACAGCCTAATCCAGTCAGCAGACTCAGATCAAATCTTAATTTCTGCTCTTCATTTAAAGTGAGACCAGATGACATAATACCCCTTTTACTTTCGCAGTTACAGCATTACAGCATTATCCTGCAGTTAATTCCCTTCTCTGCTTGGGTGCTTATCTCAGCAAGTGGATGATGAGTCTCTTGTTGATGAGACAGCTTGTTCTGATAGAGCTGTTTCAATCAACTGCTGTCTGTGACATATTTTGGAACAGTAGGAAGAGGCTTGTGTTCAAGTTAAACACAAGAGTGAGTGGTCACTGGAGAGGTGGGGGGAACCTGGACTCTTGATCTTTCCCATTCTGGTTGAACATTCCAAGCTCTAGATGAAAAGAATTTCACTAGATGATAGTAAGAGTTTCTGTATCCTGCTTTAGATTTTATTGCAGAGGGAAAGACTAAGTATCCTGCTCTGAAATGCTGAGTAATCTGAAAAATGGACATCCAAAGCATGCAGATTCATATTACCCTCTGCAGGAAAAGCATTAAAGCTCTGTCTCCCCAGTTTGAGCTGAGGGATTTAATCATTACGCTGTAGAAGAAGAGAGGGGTAATACCTGGGCCATTTACTCAAGAGTTTCATGTCCCTTCCAACTCAGAATATTCTGTGATTCCTTCTTCTGTGTTTTGTGAGAAGAAGGTTGATTTACAGACCTGCAATCAAGGATGAATGCTTTCTGCTGGGTCCGGGGATGCCAGTTCTGGCTCATAGTAGCTGCTCATCTGTACACTTCTTAAGGCTGTCAACACAAACATACTAATCTGCTTCAGGCATAACAAAGATCAGCTCAAGAAGTGTAGATTGTTGGTATCAACTTGACTGAATTTCCTTGTGGTGAGGTAGGGAGTTGCCTCAAAGACTGAATCAGTCACAGGTGGCCTGGGGCAGGAATCTCCATCTGGCAAAAAGAGGAAACACTTGCTCCCATCCTCACTTTAGGAGGGAGTTAAAAACTAGAAATAACTCAGGCAGGAGGTTCGTCCTTTTCTTCAAGAACTCATTGCTGAAACCACTGGCAGAATGGCTTTAAAGCCTATAGATGCACATAAACCACTCTTTGTAATCATCCACTACCTCATCATGTCTTTGTTCAAGTATGCCCTGTTTCTCACTCACTTGGAGTCCAGTTCTGGTCTCCTTGAAACTATTGCCAAGATGCCGCTGAGTGTGGCAAGAACAAGATTAGGGAATACAAGGACAGGTGCTCTGCGGTCTGTCACCTCTGTTTTCCTGTGTGGTGGTTTAGTTTTCTTGGTTTTGGTCTGGGCCTTCCTTGGTAGCAAGGTCATAGCTAAGGAAGTATTCCACACTGTTCCTTCACATAATNTCCAAACCTCCACATCCTGGATGCCTCCAGGCAGACTGTTCCCAGAATCTGGTTTCCTCCTTAGGCATCACCTCCTCTCCTTCCTATTTTTTCATAACTTTTCCTTGTCACTTCCCTTTTACCAGACCTGATCCTGGCTGATCCTGCATCGGGCTGTTTTCTGCATATTTAGGATCCTCCACAAATTCTGTCAGGACCAGAGGAGTCTGGGGAAGGGATAATAGAGGAATTGGGGTGGGTTGGTGTGTATCAACAGTGCAGCAGCTAGCCCAGATTCATTGTCACAACTGCTTGTGCAGTTGCTTCTTAACCCAGTTCAGTCAGACAGACATTGGTTTCATCAGATTAAATGCCACATAATCTAGATTTTTTGACCAGGGTTAGAAATTAATTACATTTGCACTTAATCTTCGTGGATCTGAAGAGTGTAATGGAGTGAGAAGGTGGAGCTTGGAGTAAAATGAGCAATAGGTGTCTATAAAATTATGACCTGTTTTAACTTTGGCTAGAAGTGGAAGTGTAGCATCAGTTCTTTGTGCCAGCAAGGTTATTGCTGATGTGAGACTGAATCTCACTAGTATTAAGCAATTTCAGAAGAAGGTATCATCCTGGAGTAGATTCATAGGGTGTATTTTTGGGTTTTTAGCTTCCAGCTTACAGACTTCTTGATAAATGTTTTAGTATGTTTAGTAAGGTGTCACCTGATATATATTTTTTTTGTAGAGATAAAGCAACTTTTCTGGATTCCTACTATTGTTTCAGCTTTCATATATTTTTCTTTACTTTGTGCTAAGAAGGAAAAGGATTAGTAATATGAATGGTCTAAAAGTCAGAGAGAGAGAGAAAAAAGAAAATTACTCATGAAATTTTATCTTAGATGCCAACAATAGGAAAGTAAGAGTGGAGTTTTTTATGTGGTCTGATAGAGTCACAGGTTGCGATTTTCCCAGATAGTAAAATGGACATCTGTATTGCTAGAACAAAGCTCCAGATTATCTCTTTTAAGAAGACAAAGGAAAAGGTAAATAGCTTTAAATATGGGCATGCTTATTTCCTTTCAGACTTGAGTCATCAAAAGAAAGTTAAATTAATTTCATTTGAGAGGTTAGACCAATTACTGTGTGGCAGAAGAGAGTGCTAATATTTGATGGAAAGTGACTATAAAATGATGTGGACAGTTTTAAATCATTTAATGTCTTTCGTGTACTGAATAAGTGGATGTTGGCAAAAAGACAACTTCCCTTTTCATAGCAGCAGCAGAAATAAAAATGTGTTTATTATATCAGTGGAGTTAATTTCTTTAGATTTAAAGAAGACAGGATTGCATGTCTACCTCTAAAAGCTTTTTGGTAGGGTACAGATAGCAATAATTCCCAAATTAAAGAAATAATCTTGCTGGTAAACCCATGAAATTTTGTTTAGCTTTGTATTTTTTGAACATTAGTTGATGAACCTTGTTTAAATCAGGATTGAATGTAAATCTTACAATATTATACACCAAATGTATTGTAGCTTAAAATATGTATTACTTAAGAATATCACAGTGAAGTGTATGTTAGGTTTTGCCTTGCATCTGCGTAACAAACAATTAAAATAGCTGCTATTGTCCTTTATAGTCAATTCTCTGCTAAGAATAAAGCAGGCTACACATAATTCAAAGTAGTATTTTATTCTAATTATTTACAATACTATTTTTTGTAGAGGTAAATTTGTATTCCAGTAATCATCCTCAGCGTTATATCACAAGCCTCTGACATGCAGGATTGTTAATCTGCTGTATCCCTTAGTTTGCCACAGTTCATTGGCACTATCAGTTGTATTGATGGCTTTATTTTTTCTAGACACTAACCGAGCAATTCATGAAGAGAACAACAAATGCTGGAATAGAAAGATAAAACATCCAGGCCAGTAACCCACTGAACATCTCCCACCTGAAACTGTGCTGGAACATACAAAAACCATGAGCTGATTTGATAGGTGGACATGCCAGGATGGGTAACAGTGAGAATGTCAGTGTGTATAAGGGTGCAGGTACTGGCTGTGATCCCAAATGCTCATGTTATTATATATTTCATATATATATAAATATAAATATTGCGTATTTATAGAAAAGACCTGCTAGCAAAGAACTGAGGAATCAAAAAAGAAAAATAAAAGATCTGTTAACCCACAATAAATGGTTTCCAAATTCACTTTTATCTAATACATTTCTAAATACATTTACAGATTTGCAAATCAGCATGCAGACACTAAGAATTATTTCACCTTCTAAAGATGCAGACAACTGCTAACAGAGACTTACAGAACTAACTTGGGCCCAGACTTCCCAGCATGTTTACATCAGACAATGTTCTTGAAACTAGTTCAGGTCTTTTTTAAAAGAAAGAGCCTCTCAATGTTGGGTAAGGTGTCCAAACTCATGATATGGTTAGCTAGACCATACAAATCCATCTTTCCATTGGCTATAAAATGTCCCTATATGCATTTTTAGTGTCCACTTACTGCAGCAAACTGATGGGGAAAGTGTTTAGCATTGAAAATCCCATTATGTATGCTCACCCCACACTTTTCAATTACTAAATCCATATGTAAGTCCACCTTTAAGTACAGTGCTGCTGGTTTTATAACTGGAAATTTTGTTACTAAAAATGCTGCTCTTCCAATACGACAATCAAGAATGGGAATGAAGTTGGAGCTCTTTCAAAGGCTTCTATGCACAAGGAAACAACCACACTTTACCTTAGTTAACATAATTGGCAATCAGATGAAACAATCCTGAAATCAGGGAATAATATTTTGTTCATGTTTGAGATAAAAGGATGAATACCTGGCATGGTATTTTGTTCATGATTGTAAATAATCAGCAGTGCTACTGCATTCAACTAGCCAGGAGCCAAGTCATTTCCCAGAAGCATTAAAATGCAAACCCTAAACTAATTTCTAGGCTATATTTTATGTATTTTTCCCTTTTATACCGTTAAACATGAAACCTTAGTTATCAGTTTTCCCCATTATCAGCTACATTTGAACCACATTAGTGAAACTTAAGTTTGAACTTACTTTCTGCTTTTCCACTTTTTCCTTTGTAGTCTTTAAGCATGTCCTGTTACTGTGACATCAATGTTATCTCTTAAAGACATAAATGCAAGCCACTAGGTAGGACAGGAAAAAGATATATCCTTATTTTAGCATTTTGCCACATTAACAATGCCTTCCTTGATGTAATTGCATGTCTAGTTTACCGCATGTCATGATTTTTTTCAACTTCTCCCCTAAATCCTCTGTTTTAAAGAACATAAGCAATGCTTGTGATGGATTTCATTCCTTTTCAGGTCAGGCCAGAGTAGCAGTAGCCAGGCCAAGGATTGTGAATTGCAAATAGTTGTTACTTAGGAGTTTGGCTGATTTTATTGGGTTTTTTCTCTTTCCAGAAGAAATTTGACTTGCTGAAAACATACCTTCCCAGAGGGATATGTTCTGCCCTTGGATGGATGTATGCAACTGTCAGATTTTTTTTTCCTGCAAGAAGCTTTAAATTTTGCTTAATCATTTTAACAAAAGAAGAATATTTTGTTTTGTTTTCTGTAGCATTATCAGACCTATAAAAAACAACCAAACAAAAACCAAACAAAATACTAAAATAAAAGAAACCCAAACCCAAAAAACCCCAACAACAACCCTGAAGATATTTGTTTCATTTGAACCTAAAAATATAACTTTCACTAGCTGTGTGCCTGATTGGGGATCCTTGAGCTTGAATCACTTGGGAAAGGCTAATTGTCCTTGGAAAAAAAAGTGTGGACTGTTCCACCTGCTGACTGAATTGCGTTGGAAAAAAACCCTGAATAAATATGCATGAGTTAAGGGTATGAGAAAAAGAGAATTTACTGTTCTGAACTAATTTCATTTCAAGTTTCAGATGGCTCACAAGGCCTGTGTTATGTACTAAAGTAAATACAATAGTGGAGCAGTATTTCAGAATGGAATGTACCATCTTGTAGTCATGAGTATCACTTATTTTTTTAGTTATGAGTCTGTAACTCATCTGCTTGCTACTTTATTCTCTGTTGTTTTTTTTTTTTTTAACACACCAACCCTGACTATTTTTGAGATGTTAGTTTCCTTGCTGTAGTCTGAATTTGTCTGACTACACTCATATCGTTTATCCCTTCTTTGCCTTCTCAGTGTATTTATAATTAGGGAGCTGGTTGAGAAGCCTATTCTTGCTTATGAAAGTCATGGGCTTAATTCCATTTTGGGAACTCTGTGCCAGCACATGACAGAGACAACACTGGTTATTGCTTAACCACATGTGCTTTTCCACAGTTTACTTTCCCATATACTCCACAGCCTCTGCCAAAATGATCCTTGTTGACTAGAAATCCCTTTATAACCTGCTGATACTAACCTATCTCCTGGAGTGGTATAAAAATGAGGGATAGAAAGAGTGGGTGTACAGGAACCACCTGCAGTAAGGCGGGAATAGTTATGAGCAGCTGAAAAGAGACAGACAGAGGCAGAAGTCAGAGAACCTACCCTCAAGGTGTTTTGATCCTGTGGTCCAAAATTCAGTGTCTCTGCCTGCAATGAAAATCTGCACTGAGTGCTGCTTCTTCTTATGTCCTGTGATCAGGTCAGTGCTGGGACTGATGGCCTTATTTGTTTATATAGTATATCTGCTGGCAATGTATTGCCAGGACTTAGCTGTTTTGTATTTGTTCATAAGGCAAAGCAAAATACCATCTTGTCCTTCAAAACTCCTTTGCTTTAGAGCAATGAGCAGACTAGGGCCAGGCTGCTCTGGAAGAAAGTATGGTTCCCCCAGTGATGCTTTTTTTATTGACAGAAGGTGATTTAAAAGTGATCAGGTATGCAACTTAAACTCTGAAACATGATTTGCTGCTACTTTAGCATTTACAGCAAGGAGAGCGGGAGATTTTTTGTATTCTAACACGGTAGCCAAGTGAACCCATCATCTGGAATAATGAGTCACACCATATGGAGTTACTCCATCTCTGATGTCAAAGACCTAAAGAGCCTGTAATGACCAGAATGCCTAAATTGTGATTGCTTTTCACAAGCAGTTTATTACTTATGTATTAGATAGTAAATAGAAGTCTCATTCTTTTCTAACATACTGTTTGTTCTTTTCCTCAAAATACACACTGTTGACAAGTAGACTGCCCCCAGCCTGAAATATACCATTCTACAATTTCCTTTCAGAGTGTTGTGCATTTCTGGTATAAAAATAGTAACAAAATAGCAAATAATGCACGCAGAAGATTAACAGAAAATCAAACAGCAGAATAAAAGCTAACAAGTGAATGATCAATTTGTGTGTGCTGGTAGATCAGGACACCTTTTGTGTCCATGCATGCATGTGCCTATACACAGATACCCATAGTGTGGGTGATTGACAGTTCTACCAAACATCTTCAGATGATATCTTCTCTTTCGGGCATGATGCCAGCTGGGGAGAAAAGAGCTTCCAAGTGACCTACTTAGCTTATTGATGTCCTGCATGATGGTCTTTATAGAGCATCTTAACTCCTTTCACATTTCTGTATTAAGCAGCAGGGCATACCAAGGAAGGTTGAAGACCAGCCAATGACAATTCTTTCTTCAGGAAAACCCCAAAACATTGGTTAAGATCATGTCTAAGGCTATCAGCATTTGTCACTGAGGGAACTTCATGCTCCAATCTGATGATAATTACAGAAAGCTGCTGGTTCAAGTCATTTAGGGGCAAATCCTACAAATTTTTTACTGTCATTTAAACAGTTCTGTCGAGCTGATCAACTAGTTATAATTGTGCTGCAATTTTGAAAACTAAACCCATTATTAGATAATTTCCAAGGAATTTAGACTAAGCCTAAAGCTTGTAAAGGCCTGTCTGAACAGAAAGGAAAGAGAAATCATACATCTTAAACAAAAAGGCTAATTTATTTTTCCCCCTTGCACAATTCAGATTTTTTTCTTTTTTTTTTCCATCTCCATACCAATTTTTGAAGGAAAGTTATAACAGCCTATCAGCCCAATGGAGAGCTGCCTTTTTCTGGAAGTTTCAGTTTCTACTAGAAACTATCCAGCAATTCTGTCTCTGGCATCCTAAAATTCTGTGTAATATATTCAGAAAAGTCACTACATATGTTCATCTATTAAACCTAGGATGCAAAACGGGACTGAAACTTGTTGTCAGTGGTTATTCATCTGGTTACATTTAATACTGAAAGCAGTCAGAAGATATATAATATATAGGCTTTCAGATGGAGAATAATAGGATTTTGCCATTGCTGATGTATACTGAGAATTCAAGTTCATCTGATCTGTGACTAACTTCAATGGATAAGGAAGAGGAATTTTTTTTTTTTTTCTATTATGGAGTCAATAACCAGAAAACTGTGTTTCTCAAAATCTCCTTTTCTGCATTTGGAGAAAAAGGCAGATTATATGTTTCTTACATATGGTTATTACTTTATTTTTTTATTAACAACTATTCCTAGATATATTATTAAACATGTCCTTTTGTAGCATTTTATCTATAAATTAGAGTTACAGATAATATGAATCTTAGATCTTTTAAAGTCATATCTATCATCTGCTTGTGTTACTTTCTAGTAAGTCCAAGAAACCATGAATATTTTCAGAAATTGCAATAATGCTACTGTTTCTGATAGTAGTTTTATAAAAAGAGAATGAAGATCCATCTTATCCTAGATATGTTTTCTTAATTCTTAAGTAAGCAGTTAGACATCTGACAGGTTAAATAATACACTCAGTGCTGGATAATGCTCAGTAAACAATCAAAAGAATGTCAGGAAGATCATTTAATATGATCTTGTCAAAATAACCACTTTTTTATTGAGATTGTAATTTTGATCAAAATCAGTGTTACATTGTACTAGACTTCTGTAACACATTAGTTGGTATTACATAGTATGTTTCAGTCAAAAAACTTAAATGAGAAAAGATAAATACAGGGTATAAGGAAGGGATAAAATACATTATGTGCAACATGAAGTTGTTCTTTGTCAGTCACTCCTGGAGCAAGATTTCTCAGGAGTCACAAGTTGGCCTTAAATGACACAGTTCTTACTTTATACTTACCTGGGTCTGTGTTCACTTGTACACTGTGAGCTCAGGCAAAATGTTATGGTAAAATGCAGTGGATGCAAGCTAAATCTAAGGAAAATCAAATCAGATCTGAAGACGCAATAGCTAGGAATAAGGACAATTAGTCACTGGAACCAGTTCCCTAAGTGCACAATCACATCTCTTCAACCCATGTTTTAAAATCAACACTTGTCCTTTTTCTAAAATTAGTGTGGTAGTTCAGCTAAGTCATGTAGTGGAAATCAGTCCAAAGAGCTATGCAGGAGGAAAGACAACACATATTATTAATCTTCTGGTCACAGTTTATCCACAAGTGGTATCTGTACATTGGATTCTGTGCTTGTGTCAGTCTCACAATTTGTTTGAAACATCTGCTATTTTTAAATAACACTTTCCAGACCTGTTTTTTTCTCTAAAATATTCTGTATTTTCTTTAATTTTAAAACAATTAGCTACTTCTAAGGCATTGGAAAATTGATATTTTCTACAGTATAAGAATTTCTGGAATTATTAGTTATCTTAGATACTGAAAAAAATGAGTGCAGAACAGACATTGCTGACAAAGACTGAGTGTTGGTTTCAATTTTGCTATGTATTGAGTGTTGTGAATATTACTTTTTAAGGCAGAATCCCAAACAGTTTTTTACCCCGTGTTAGTATCTGGAAGCAAAAGAGTTTTGTTGCATTGTGCTATTTCTTATTGTAGATGACTGCTGTTAATACTTGCTTTAAAAAGCAAATATTGGTGAAGTTAATGCCAAGATTTCCAAGACCAAAAGAGACATTGGACAAAGGCTGTCATAAAATCATTTATCTTTGAAAATAACCCCAGAACACAATAGTGAGCAATATACAAGGTAGGTGTTTGAATTCACATCTGCTTATAAATAGAAGTGACAGTCCTCAGGTCAGTTCATTGATTTCCTGCAAAAATGTTTTTAATATACTGAAAAATAATATTGTCTTCACTTATGAAATGTGCAAACATATGGTGATGGATGACACCATTCTAAAGCATGATTTTTTTTTTAGAAAATTCAACCCCTAAAACTGTATGTTGAGTAAATAGATATAAGCCATAACAACAGAACATTAAAGCTGTACTGCTAAATACGTCTATTAAGTCTTAATTTTGGCCTCTTGTGAATATTCATTATCAAATAATTTTAAATGTTCTTACAGTGTACCGTACCTTGTATATGAATTTGTGTTTTCTAGATATAATTTAAAATGAGTAAAACAAAGCTTTGAAAAGCTGTTTACTAAGTAATGCCACAGTAATTGTAAAATTTGGGATCTTAATTATGCTGTTAGAGTATAAACATGTAGTTAGGCAGTATGGGTATTTAATTCTGTGTTGATGATCATGTGCAATTATGAACTGAATAACCTTAGGAAACTGTGGCCAAGATTGGCACCTGAGCAGTTTGTAAGTTCTCTACCACACATTGTGGTTTTTTTGTAAATGTGCCCCAGAATATAAAGTGTGTTAATATGCCAAAGTCTCAGCTCTTGTACAGACAGTGGTATGCATTGGGCAGCATGGAGACACACTGTGGTCTCTTCTCGTACAGCAGAGCAACAATTCACAATCCAGTGTTAATGTTTGCATTGCTTAGGGCTACTTGTCTTGTCCTGAACATACCCTGACTGCATTTCTCTGTAGTAATCTTCTTATCAATCATGTTCCCTGTCTTCATCTTTGTATGTAAGACCCTTTTAAAAATCAGTCCAAGCAGTGACTATATAAATATCAAGGTGTTTATCAGTATTTGCTGAAAAATTAGCACTCAAACTAGTTCTGAAAATAAAAGTGAAGACATCTTTAGACCTACGTGAGAACCAAATGATTGTCCTGCTTTACTAGTTCATACAAAATTAGAGAATGCTGGCATCTGTCTGACATTGGCTGAAGCATCTGATTTAGACAGTAATGGTTTAGATATAAGACACAGTTAAACACCAGTATTCATATAAGTCTTTATCCCAGCCCAAGCAGATGCTAATGCAGTGTCCACAAAGCTCCATGAAGTGCAAATGTGCCTACAAGACAGTGCAGCAACTTCGAAAGAGCAGATCACAGCTTACCTGTGGTTGTGGCACCAGGAGGCACCTGTGCATATGGATGATGTGGTTTCAATTTCCTTTCACCTACCAGCTGCAAGTCAGGGTCTTCTTGGGTACAAAATTCAACCTGCTGGAGGAAGGACACATCTGAAAATTTGTTACATTAGACTGCATTAATATGAATTCTTGGCATAATTCAGCACTTGCCTAGTCCTAGACTGCAAGATAATTTAAAAATTTATATATTTTTTGACAATGATAATTTTGGATAGGAGATTGGTGTCCTTTCTTCCCAGTATAGCAGGTGAAACCAAGTAATCAGCATGAAGTGAGGTGCCTAAAAGACAAGTAATCCCAGAAATGAAGAAGGCACAACTGTTGCCTAGGGGCTCTGGGTGACCTGTATCCCACCTGAAAATAGAAGGCACATAGGTGGTGTCTGCATTCTCCTGCAACATTTGATACCTGTTACTGTTCAACATGAAAAAAGAGGTTTCTTGATAAATGCATAAGACATTAGTCCAAACAATATCAGCACATTCAGTTAATGCATCACTTAACTTTTGACCAAAAAGAGAAGTGATATGAGCACCTGTCGTTCATTGACCAAAGATTGAGAAGAACTGTACTTATCTCTCAAGAGACCATATTGTATTTTTTCTTGGTTGCAGGAAAAGCAATTTTCTTTGTAGTAATTTAATACCGTGTAATTGCTGCTAGTCCCTGCTCACTCTTTATCTGTTTTTTTGTTAATTAGAAGATCCCATTTTTTAAAAGATACTATATCACTTTTAGTTACAGCTCTGAACCTGGGGGTACCATTTCCTGTGTTGATCTCAAACCAGGCATGCACAGATAAGCTAACATTATTTACTAGGCTCATAAGAGCAGAAAAAATTTAATTTCTGTTGGTGTTGCAAGCTCCTCATGTTAGTGCTACAACCCTCAGTTCAGGGATCACCAAATGAAACACTTCAGGATATATGCCAAAAGACAAGAGTGAGTATTTGCCGCAGAAGAGTTGTCTTTCAGGATGGCAGCACAGCACAAAACTCAGTGTGACATTGAACTGTTCTTTTAAGGTAGGCCCCACACTGTAAGCAACCAGACAGAATTTAGAGTGTTTCCACACTCTCTCATGAATTTCTGATTGGTAACTAATGATGGATTGTTACCTGTACATAATGAAGTTATTTTCCTCAGTGTTATAGTGTGAACAAACATCTGGTAATGTGCATGTATAAGTGAACTTGAGTCATAAAAATTAGAGTGTTATAGGATTCTTTGAGGTGATCCAATTCCTTTTCCTAGAGATAGTTTTGTTTGAATTAAATTTTGAACAAATAACAAAAATCAGCCTATTGGAAACAGGAAGTTTGGGACAAGGCTCTTGTTTATACTATGTTTAAGCAATGCAATTTTTCTTTGAAGAGGATGAAAGTTTGCATCTGCTTTGTCTGCTTTCTACTGCTGGACTGGTATAAAGGGGCCTTTTGGGAAGCCTTGAAGAAATTTTTAAAGATCTTAATGGAAAATATATTATATTTACATTGGTTTTCATAAGATACAGAGCCAAACTTAACAGGCATTACCTTTAGTATTTTCTTCCCCAAGGCAAAATATAGGAAATACAACAGAAACAAAAATCAAAAGCAAAATATATTTGGAATTAAAATGTCACCCAAGCAGTTAGTCAAGAATGTTGTTGTAAACCTCTGTGTGAAAGTATATTTGGGTTTTTAGCTCTAAATGTTTATGTGAAAAGAACAGGTAACTAAATGTAGAAAGTATGTGTCATATGTCTGGTGTGATACAGTAATAATATGTTTGGATGATTACTGAGCATGTACCTGAGGGCATTTTATCTTAGTCTGTGATTTCATTCTTCTAGTTCTAGGGGATCAAAGCATATAGTTTCTTTCAGAAAGGCTTGATTAGAAAATGAAAATGTGTTAAAACACATTTCTCCTTTCTCCTTCAATGAAAATGGGAAGAAAATAAGTTTGCCTTTTGAAAAAAAAATATAGCTACCAAATAACTCAAATATGATATATGATAAATTAAATTAGAGACCTGAATGCTTTTTGAAACTTGTTGGATATTTTTGAAAAGAAAATGGAAAGACATCTTTGAAAAACAACCATCTTATGTCAGATTTTTCATTGCTGCAAAAGTTCAGGTGCATTAAAATGGCACCTTTGCCATCCTACCCTCCCTCATCCCCTTCCACATCTGTAAACCATCAGGCAGTTATAGCACAATAGCACAAATTCAGAATTAGGAAGTACAACATAGGAGATAAAACAATTTGAGCTGCAGGATAAAAACAAAATCCTTTCCACAGACAAAAAAAAAAAATGTCTATCATTTTTGAGGTGTCTGTCAGGAAAACAGTGTCAGAGGAATTTAGGTTTTGGTTGTTATTTTGCATTTAGCTAACAGACATTAGAGGGTTTTTTCATCAATTCTATATTTTTTTTTCTTACTGGTATATGTTATTTAGAAAAATTATTATATAGTTGTTTTTATATTCACCTGAGGTAACAGCATATACAAATACGAGGTGTTTATCATGTAAACTGTGAATTAGTTGTTTTACAGTCCTTAAGGACAAAATGTTTACTATGCTACAAATACAGTTTACACGCTATATGTAGTATGAAAGTAAGGTTAAAAGAAATGTAGCACCTATGATACTGTAACAAAAAACAACAACAAAAAACCCCCAAACAAAACAACCTGCTTCTGAATTATGGAACTTAATTTCTAACTACAATCATGTCAGGCCATGTCAGATGGTGCAGAGAAACATCAAGAGATAATTCTTTCTCTGTTCCATCTCAGACTATCTATACATACTGTAGGTACAAAAAAAAAAGTAAAATATGTATCTAACATATTTTCCATAGTTCAGCGGACTTGTAATGATTGATCATGAAGTACCCAGCAACATATGTGTGTAGCCTGTGAGGGCACATTATCAAATATTTTGAGAAGTCCAGTGAAATTGAAAAAAACCTTTTAATTGATCCCACCAATACTAAGAACTCCAGTTTCAGCCTTTTTTAAAATAACCCCAAAATCTCTTTGCAAATATGATTCTTAATCAAAAAATAGTGAAATGAGATATCTGAACATAAGACTACAGTAAATGCCAAAACCTTGTATACCCATATACAACTAACATGACCTAACACATTAGAAAATAATAAATGTGGTTTGGTAAGTAATTTTGTAAGAGCACAGATCTCGATTTTCAAATGCTCACTTTGTGCTTTACTTGGCTCAGACAAGTCTACTTTAAAGTCCTGTGCCATGATGGAATGATAATTGGGTGTTTATGAAAAACATCAGTCATCATTGTATTGTGATTTGAGTAATATTCGTATTAAACTTGAGTGGTAAGATGTTGTGAAATAACTCTGTGTGATGATTTCAAATAGACATTTAAAGACCACATAGAACGGTTCAGAACTACGGGAATCTGTTGCATGGAGCAGTTAAGAAGAGGACGGATTATCACCTTAGGCTTTTGTTCTTTGGTGTCTCTACACTATAGAAACTAGGCTGATGTGTGAAAGTGAGTCAGCAACTTTATGATTGGAGCTTGGCTGATCAGGACCAAATGAAAGAAAGCTCAATAATGTGGCAAATGAGCTGGAGAAGTGTGTTGCAAACAACACAACACAAATACATTTGAAGAAGGTGTTGACAGATGAGTGAACAATTAAAGAGTTATACAAGAAGAATCTTTGGCTTTTTACTGCAAAATGTGTGGAATCTTCATTCTCGTTTTTCTTCCCCTCATCATCCATCTTCTCTTGTTCTCTCATAAACCTTCTCCTGTTTGATTACAGTGTCTTTATTTTTTCCATTCTGAAAGTGCAGTCAACATGCCTGTCAATGCATGTCAGTGCAGACTGTTGGCTACAGCCCTTCCTTTATTTTGACTCCAGAAACTACTGTTAATTCTTACATTCCTCTGCCTCTTTTCTCATGAACGCAAACCACTTTGGAAATGATTAAATTAATTAATAACTTCTGTCTAATTTTACTTTATTAAGGGTTTAGACTACTTCAGCTTGGGCCGGGGACTGGAGTTATCTGCCAGAGTCATGTAAGTCAGAGCTTTTAGCTTTCAGCTTTTAGAATGCAAGAATTATTTGTTTTGGGGGGAAAAGCAAATGCAAAAAAACCCAACCAAACAAACAAAAAAAACCACAAAAAGCCTACGCAACAAACCATCAAAAGAACCTCCACATCCTACTTGTACAATGTTTTGTTCTCCTGGACAAATAAATAAAAATGTTCTTAGCTTCTGGTATTTTTATATTTCTCTAATTTTCTCCAAGTGTCCTTGCCTGCATGCATGAGGCTGTGCACAGTGCCATGTTTGCACTTCTTTAGAAATTCATCAAATGTTGAATGTGCAGCAAAGTTCTGAATACTGGCAACATGAAGTGCCTGAGATTCTTGGAATGATTAAGGTTAACGGGCAGTTTTCAGTTGCTCCCGACCAGCTCTTCAGAAGAGCTCAGTTCTTGCATAACCTTAACTAAAAGTAAGATTTTGGACAGTACTGAGAAAAAACAAACTCTGATTGGCAAGGCTTTCAAAGATACTTGCCAAGATCAAAACTTTTCTTATAATGAGCATTTAATCTGAATCTAAATAGAGATTGAGCTTGACTTGAGTATATGACTCTTAGCATACAAGTGTATGACTCTAAGTATACGATATCTGCCCCTTAAATTTCTAAGTGTATAAGGGTATATGACTCTAAGTTTCATAAATATGTTGATCTCCAAGTTCTTTCTGACCAAAGAGGAACTTTTTTTCATTAAGACTAAGTCCTGACTTTGAATACTAGGCTTTTTTCTATGTCTTGGCATGAACTTGAAATTTTAAATTAAAAATAATTTATTATCTATTCTCTAGAGTCATAAGTGTATAGTTTCTGTGCCTAGGCATGCTAAACCTTGGCAATTCTGTTTTTATTTATCTGGACTGGATTTTATTGTATTCATTTAGGTAATATTATCCTGTGTGTATATTGCATGTAGTTTGTTTTTTCAAGCGATATATTAAACTGGCAAGCAGAGACATGCTGTTACTTCCTTCGTCTGAAAGAGGAATTCAGGGAGATGTAACCAAACTCACCAACTGTGGTTTGTTGCAGTGACATTATAGATGAAGGTAATGACCTCTTGAAGAGTTTGCTCTGTTTTAACCAATAATCATTATGTTATTATTATGCTTACTTTCAATGCTATAAATAATAAATGATTAGTCACCTTATATTACTCTGAAGCATAATTTTTAAAGGATTTTAGAATAGAAATTCAGTAAAAAATGGTTCTAAAAATACCATTCTGGTATTATGGAGTTTTTACATACAGGTGTTTTACAAAATATAATAAACTAAGATATCCACAAACTTTCCCCTTATCCTCCTAAGCAATCTTCATTTTCTTGAAAAATAAAAAAAATAACCTCATAATGAAAAGTTGAGACTGAAAAGGCAGGGGTAAGGGAAAGAATTTTTTTACAGAACACTTGTTTTTGTATTTTCAGGTCTGCATTAAGCGCTTGGCCTGTCAATCTGTAAACACAATCAAAATGCCCCAAGGTATTAAAACCCAATGTGTCAGCAAGTACTGGGAGTCAGGCGTTCAGCGCTTGGGGTGTGTGAGTGCTCGAGATTTTGCTAGGCACCACTGAATAGCTTTCATCAGCGCACGTTTTACAATGTGATAAAATATGCTGAATAAGAACAATGGCGGAAACAACAAAATAAATAGGATTTCTCTCAGCCGGTCTTCTGTCTGATGTAATTCTTATTGCTCATAACAGCAAAGTCATCTCAATGTATGTCTCTTTTAACCCTGAATGGTTCAGCCTGCATAAGCTTTCGGCATGAATCTTACAGCTGGGTTTTGAGAATTTACTTGGAAGGGGTCATAAGCAATTTTAAGTATGCAAGGAAATCTTTCCAGCCAGCTGCAGTTCTGCTCACAGTTCTTAACATTTTCCAGCTTCCCAAGCAGTCTTCACTACCCCAGACTCTTTGGAGTTTATTGCTCTTGCCCTCCATACACGTATTATTTACAAGGGTTCTGAAAGCATCTTTCTCAGCCTCCTCTCTTAGCTGTAGAGACCAGCTGACTGCAATCAAATGACCATTTAGGCCTGAGACTATTTTGAGCACCATGGAAGGAATGAGGGAAGTTTGTGAGCAAGTGTCAAGAAAACTAACAACTAATGTGTGAATGAAGTTGTAGAGATGCTAAGTGTAAATCATTGTCATTCTAAAGGGATTTATACCCTCCCTGAGATAAAAATCATTGTATATTTCCCTTTATCTTGCAGTCTTCTTTTGGTATCTCCTATTAACTGACATCAGAAAAAGGAAATAAAAAAAATAGACCCATCTGAAAATACTGTGAGTTTTCCCAAGTATCAGGGTAAAGGCTACAGAACTGAAAATGAAAATATATATAGCAGACAGCTAAATACAAGGTAGAATGAAAAAGTGTCTCATCGGGAAGCAACATCAATCAGAGCATTTTTATTAGGCTGCAGAAGACCAACTGAACTTTGTTGGACACAACGTTGCACGTTAGGTGGAATTAAAGTATGAGTTAGTATGTACATTCTGCTGAAAAAGTTGTTTCTAAAACTTGTTTATACATCATGCAGATTTTTTTGTGAAACAGTTTTTGTGGTGAGAGAGAGCTTTTTTACATGGACCCTCATATGCTCATTTAAAAGCAAAATGTTTGTTCAGCATATATATTTGAAAAGCAGTTGGCACAGACATATCCTCATCTGCCAAATATGCTACAACAGTGTTCCTGCTGGAAAAAGTATGGAACTGGCAACTAGGAGCAGTAACACCTTAAACTGTAGAGAATGGATTCACCCACGATTGCTTCTCAAAGCCCTAAGACATCTGAAGAATTGCAGCGGAATTGTAACATAGTACAGATAGTGTGTGGAGCTTGACTCCAGGCCTGTGTACTGTCTTTGGGCAAAAGTGTGTATCAGCTGGAGGCTGGAAGCAACTGTGAGCACCTCAGTGGACAAGGAAGAACTAAGGAAGCCACCTATCTAGACTTCTGTAAGGCCTTTGACAAGATCTCCAACAGCATCCTTCTCTCTGAGTTGGAGAGATGGATTTGATGGCTGGACTCTTTGGCAGGTAAGAAATTGGTTGGATGGTCATGACTCAATGCCTGGATGCAAATCAACTGTGAGTGCTGTCCCTGGGGGTTTTCTATTCTGACCAGTATTGTTTAATTGATCTTCATGACTGGGGATCCTTAAAGATAGACTAAGCCTCCTCCTGCTCAGGATATTTTAGTACTTCCCTATGTATCGATATGTGGTGACAGGTGTAACTACTCTACCCGAGTTAGTTACATTATGCTTAAGTATTTGGGAGTGTTTTGGCTTTTTTTTCTCCCCTTTTCTGTTGTGTTTAAATACCCTTTGACAATGATAAAACTAGCAGGGAAAATAAAATAAGAAAAATAGCACAGCCAGTGTGTCTGCAGTTTTTCCTAAAGTTTATTTTGAAGGGCTTCGCTAACATCCAAAAAGAGAGACTGAAGTAAAGATGGGCTGACATAGAAAACTCAATCTCTTCCCACTAGTGGGTGAAAAGGTTTGAAGACTCTCTTATTCAGAAATCAGAATCAGATGATATTGTGATGCTTGTGTAATGCAACATTTACATTTAGTCTTTCATAAAATAAGAGGAAACAATTTATATTGTCAAATGTACTGCTTCTTCACCTCAACATTATTGTATTAAAGTTTAGTATAGTGGATAGACTTGCACTCATAAATGATTCAGTCATCCTGCATTTACAAATAAGACGATTATGTCCCTTACTTTCTGTATAACACAGAACAGAAACTTTCACAATGAAATTTACTTCATTTAGCATATAATTTTCTGTTGAGGTCCAGTGTTTTGGAAAAACATCAAAACTAGATTTTAAGGCTTCATATGATAGAGACGATACCACCCTATACTGTACTGTATTTTTTTATCAACATTGTCTTTAAATATGTACAGTAATTAGTAAGGCTTTATGGCTACACTTGCTCTTAATGTGTTATTTGTATAGTCACTACAAACCAAGCTAACATCTTCCTCAAATATAGACCCTAAGTTCCTAAGGCAATGATCAGTGTTGGAATTAAAGTACATCTCTCACCTGAATGCATGTTCCATGTCATCAATAGTACAAAATCCCATGTGCCTCTTGTTGTTTTTTCCCCCATTCAATAGCCTTTAAGGAGAAATAAGTTCGTCCACTTAAATATTTTAACAATAAGAATGACGAGTCATGCCTACATAAACAACAGATGCTCAAGTGTACCTTGAGGTGAATACATCAGTCAGAATATTCATTATCACATAATATGCAACCACATTATCTTCATCTGTTTCTGTGGTGTATTCCCAGGAAACATAGGCAACATATTTCATTACACCAGGAGATTGTTGGATTCAAGGCACACTCATCAAATCTTCACATTCCTTTTTGACGAGGTGAAACATGCATAAACATTCCTAAAATAAACAAAACCAAATAGCATGGGCAGTGTATAATAGGTGATATAAGTTTTAGCACAGTTTTACAGTAATTTCTTCTACTACCACAAAGAAGATCTTAATATGGCAAATTCAAGTGGTTATTTTTGAAAAATAACCTATGAAAAAATGTGAGAATGTTCAGGATGAGTGTGTATTCAGAATATACAGTATAATAATCTTTTCTGTGAAATTCAGGTACAATGTGGTATTGGGGTCCTGAATAAGCTTCATGGTTTTGCCTTCCTTTCCTTCATTCCTGTTCCATTTCTATTTCTGAATCTCAAGATTAAAATATTTGTTTATATAGTTTTTTATATAGTTTCTAGATGGTCAAACACTGTACCAAGCTTCCCAGGAAAATGGTCCCAAGCCTGTCAGTGTTCAAGAAGCTTTTGAACAATGCTTTTAGTTACATGGCTTAACTTTCATGTTGCCCTATGTGGAATCAGGAGTTGCATTGGTTCTCGTTTTCCTTCCAGTTCAGGATATCCTGTAATTCTATGAATCCATGAAAGGCACTACAACTAGGAGCACCCCGTGGACTGATTATCTCCTGTGTCCAAGATCCTACATATAGAGTGTGGAAAGAACTTCAGCCTCACATTTCCATGAGAGGGGTACTTTGAGCACACATTATGCAGGAGGACTAAATATAGTGCCTTTACATGCTATTTGCAGCAAGCATTCAGTTTCTGAGGACTAGACTCGAAATAGGGGTGGGTTCCTGTCCCTTTTTTTCCTGTTTCTTTCTGCTCTCATTGGAAAATTCAAATGTATCCCTTAACGAGACTGGATTGTTATCTTGACAGGTCTGGATATCCCTCAGTATGTTTTTCAGAAATTTGTCTCTTGACTTTATGGGTAATATAGCTAATTAGTTGAGCTAGGTCAGTTTGCCACTCCTTATCACAAGCACTCCACCATCATAGTTAGCTACTCTTTCAGTATGGGCTTAATTTAAACATCCAATTTAGGTCAATTGGATTCCACCAGAAGTTTTATTGTTACAATAAATATTGTTTGGTGACTTTCTTTGATGGGGCTACAGCACTGATGAATAGGGGCAGTGCAACTGACATTGTCTACCTGCAAAATGTTTGATACTGTACGACACAACATCCTTGTCTCCAAATTGGAGAGGCATGGATTTGGTAGATGGACCACCCAGTGGATGAAGAACTGGCTGGATGGCTGTAGGCAAAGAGTTGTGGTCAATGGCTCGTTGTCCACATGGAACCAGTGACAAGTGGTGTCCCTCAGAGCTTGGTACTGTGGCTGATACTGTTCAACATCTTTGTTGGTAACATGGACAGTGGGATGAAATGCACCCTCACCAGATTCTCTGACACAAAGCTGTGGGGTGCAGTCAGCATGCTGGAGGGAAGAGATGATATCCAGAGGGACCTTGACAAGCTTGAGAGGTGGGCCGACGCAAACCTCATGAAGTTCATCACAGCAAAGTGCAAGGTCCTCCACCTGGGTTGTGGCAATCCCACAGGCTGGGCAGAAAAGTGATTGAGTGTGGTCAAACAGAGAATGACTTGGGGGTGATGGTTGATGAAAAACTCAAAATGACCCAGCAAAGTGTGCTCACAACCCAGAAAGCCAACCATGTCCTGGGCTGCATCAAAAGGAGCATGGCCAGGAGGTAGAGGGAAGTGATTCTTCCCTTGATTCTACTCTTCTCTTGTGAGACCCTACCTGGAGTACTGTGTCCAGCTCTGGTGTCACCAACATAAGAAAGACATGGAACTATTGGAGCAAGTCCAAAGCAGGGCCTTGAAGCTGATAAGAGAATTGAAGCACCTCCTTCATGAAGACAGACTGAGAAAGTTGGGGCTGTTCAGCCTGGAGAAGAGAAGGCTGCATGAAGTGTCTTCTAGTATCTGAAAGGGGCCTACAGGGAAGCTGGAGAGGGACTCTTCATGAGGAATTCTAGCGATAGGACAAGAAGTAATGGGTACAGATTGAAAGAGGGGAAATTTACATTAGATATTAGGAAGAAATTTTTATTGTGAGGGTGGTTAGACACTGGAACAGATTGCCTGGAAGGTTGTGAATGCCATTCACAACCCTGGCAGTGTTCAAGGCCAGGTTGGATGTGATCTTGAGCAGTCTGGTCTAGTGGGAGGTGTTCTTGCTCATGGTGGAGAGGGGTGGGACTAGGCAATCCTTAAGGTCCATTCCAACTCCTTACAATTCTATGATACTATGACTCTATCACTCATATCTGTGAAGTTATGCCAGATTTATACAAGTATGATTGAGAATCAGAAGTTATATGTCACTCTATACTATAATATGGGTGGTGACACCCATTTGGATTCAGATTATAAATACACAGGGTGTTTTCCTCCCCAGAATTAACTCTGAAGACAGATGTCTCTGCAAAATGCTGGCTGAGATAATGATTTTAGGACAATTTTAGACAGAATAAGGATATCTAATAAGAACTGGATCTAAACTCCAGTTGCTACAAAATCATTTCCTTAATAGGATCAAAAGTAGGTTTTGCAGGGATCAGGGATTTTGCTGTAAGGGCCATGAAGCACTTTTTTTGGTTGTCAAGAAGATGACGATATTTTTCATTGCAAGTTTTGTAGGTGCAAAGGAGTTTGTGGGAGGAGAAATAATGAGGAGGGAGAGTAAGTTACAATTATAGAGAATTATGTATAATTTAAGTGCGCATCCTTCAGTCAAAAACTTTTCTCAATGTCCAAACGCAAGATAGTGTAGCTGGGAACCAAAACTGAAGGTGAGCATAAGAGGACAGAAAAGCCTGTTTTGGAAAGCAATGAAGCAATGAAGAATCCAGAGCAATTAATATCCCTCAGTATGAGTGAATTATGAAAGAAAGACTATGGCAAAAAGAATCCATGTGAATCTTAGTTATTTAAGAGATAATCACGACACAAGGTGGAAGACGACATGCAACATTACTTCTAAAATAGCACTGTTACACTAGGTTAGCACATCAGTGCTATCAGCTATACTTGAAAAGAACGTGGATACAAAAAGATTAAAAATTTCAAGCCATCATGAAGATGAATTTGACAGTATAAAGCTTATAATGTAAGTTAAAAGGAGCTCAGTTTCTGTGAATTTCTTTGTTTGTAGAAAACAGTCTGTATGTTCAGGTGATACTGAGGAAAGCTTTGCTACTGAATGAGAAGAAAAATGTTAAAAGGCCTAGTGAGTGTATCTCAAATCAGGCAAACTGAATGATAGAGGAAAGTGGTTTCATAATGGTAGTTAAATGTAGAAATACCTTACAGCAGAAAGGCAGGATCACTTGGAATCCTTAGAAGAAAATCTATAAGTGAGGATATCAGAAATGGCAGAAGAATAACATGGTCACAACTGTTTTCTTGGCCTTGACATTTAATTCTTCATTTTGAGGATCTCTCCTCTGTATTCCATTCCTCTAGGAAAAAGAGAACATATTTTACAATCCTTTTGCATACAATACATATTGCGTTGGCTTCAGAAAACACATGGTAATGACTTTGGTCAAACATAGCATGCCTGAGAGTTTCAGGCAGTTGTATATAAGAGGAAATTACTCTGAATTTCCTTTTACAAGTGATGCATATTTGAGTTTGTTTGGCCAGATCTTAGTTTAAAGCTACAGTAATTGGACATAAAATATAGGTCAGGTTAAAATTCAGAGAAGGTACAAAGAATCTCCATTGTATAGCTAGGGCTGATATACCTCCATATTCAAGAGCTCAAACAGGTTGTCAGGATTCAGACCAAAAATACGTTCTTGCTCTGCAGACCAGACTTTTTTATTGCTGTTTCATTGGTTTGTGTTTGTCATTGTGGAGAAGAGGCTGTTTATTTACTTGTGATTTTCCTTGGCATGGGTTATAATTCATCTCTCTCAGATCTTTGGAATGTTTCTTACTTAATGAGTTCCTTGCTACTGAAGAAGCCTCAGGCTGTGGTGGAACCTGGGTCTTTCCTGTTCACTAATGAGAGGAAGCAATTGTTTTAGCCCTCTGAAGTAGAAATGTTTTTGTTTGACCCAATTTGTTTGCCTTAGTATAAACTATTTGGGTGAAATGGGTTGTGAATACAGGAGGTTGGAATACATGATCTGAAGGTATTATCTGCTCTGAAAACTTACAGAATAGGAAAGGCATTAGCAGTTGGATGTATAGTTTCTCATAGTAAGTCCTCTTCTGCGTTTATGTCATACCTCATTTTGGTGAAAGCTCTGAAAATATAGGTAACATAAAGAACTTCAAAGAACTTGTTTCACTTATTCTTTAGGACACAGACTAAGCATGTCAGAAACTTAATAGTCATCCTGCTTTCCCATTATGTTTTCTCATACAATACATGCATTATAAATATTTGTACTATGCAATCCTAAAATGTAATATTTATACAATCTGTTTCACTCACTGGTTATTTAGTTTTATAGTTTCCTACTTGTATTAAATTTAGCTGGCAAATATGTATTACTAAATTTGTTACTATATTTTCTTCTGTATCATGAAAAGACAATAGCACACCTTAGAAAAATAATCAAACATATTCAAAAGAAGAGAGACTTTAACAGAAAGCTCACTACATGTTTGGAGTCTAAACCAACTCCTAATCCAAGGCCAAAAGGATTCATACTCCTTACAGATAGGAGTTGTTGCAGCTGTTTGACCATATTTATTAAACATTTTCCCCAATACTATGCATTTTGTGTAAATAAGATTGGACATTTTGAAATAACTAAAAGTGTCTTGGTGAAGCTTCTTTTAAATAATAATAATTAAAAAACCCCAAACAAACAAAAAAAAACCCAAACCCACAGATCAAATACACACAGTATTTCTTGCATTTTTAGGAGTTCTACGAAAAGTACTATGTGGTTCTTACCTATATGATACACAAAATTCTGGTTAATGTATAAACTGAATGTGTCTCTCCAAGCAAAATGTAGAATTGCACACTCAATAAATATGAAATTAAATTAATTTTATTTTTTTTTATTGCTGCAAAGATGTCAGTGTCTATACTCCATACAGAGAATATTCATACCTTTTCAAAAACACATATAAATGTAACTCATGGCAGTAACAGATATTTTCCCTTGGGGTTTATAATTTCTTTCAGTGCTGTAGGCAGTTTTTTTTAAAGAAGCAAATATGCTGCAACTTCACATAGTCATAAAAGGTCCAAGTTAAATGTGCTTCCTTGAGTGCTTATTTTATTTTAAACAACTTTTTTAGCTGAAACATCTCAAAAAGTGAACAAAAAGCAAAATATTTTTTTCTTTCATATCACTTTAGAGCCAGGTAGTAGAAATTCAGAATGAAAAAAACTATTTTTTTCAAAGTTAAAATAATTTCATAATTACAACAAAAACATTCTTTGGAGTTTATTTTGCTTTTTTTGGTTTTGATGTTTTCTGAAATGGCCAAGTCATTAAAACCCTTCAAGTGAGAGATTGCAGAGAATGTAACAGCCTTGATGAGACTTACAATACTATTCCATAACACCTAGATATATTATTTTGAACACACTTTTATATTTTTTAATTCTCTCCACATCAGCAAGAAATAGAAGACATCAACATGGGAGATGTTGTGTAGCATGAAATACTGGTAATATGTTGATGAGTCCAAACATTCAATTTGCTGTAGCCAGGGTGAATTTAATTTGGGGGACTATGGTCAATTTATGTTTGTTACATTGTTCCTTCCCTCATAGATAATAAAGCTGTCTTTATTTGTTTTTTAAGAAATACTTCAGATCTATAAAAATATAACACTTTCTTCTGTTCTTTATTTGCACTGAGATCCCTTTACACTTCTCTGACGATAAATGCCGTTTACAGCCCACACTGCCAGAATGGTTTAATGGAATTTTGGATTTAAGTGAGGATGAGGCCCATTTTGCTAAACACAGAGATAGAATGTAAAATGATGGTGAACCATGTGACCACACACCTCCACTTACTCACATGTGTAGTCTAAAGGAGCCTGCAGAGAATCAAAATGGGTGGAATTTACAAGCTAGAAATGGAGGTGGAAATTTAAACTGATTTACACCTTCCCTATCCCTCATGGTAGCTGTTTTTCCTCTTACCACCTTCTCTTCCAAATCCTTGCTGTGAAGGCTACACCATCATGTACTGAAATTTACACATTTTTATTATGATAGCCATTTTCCCCCTCTTATAAATTATCGTTCACTCAAGACCACACTTTTAAAGCATTCCTCCCTCCCTCCCTCCCTCCCTTCCTCTCTTCCTTCTCCATCTTCTAAACAACACTGGCAACAGCAGTATCACAGGACATGTCTTCCCTCACTGCCTTATCTCAGTGCCGTTAAGGGATAACTTAATGTTCTAGTAGAGTTGGGACCATACAAGGCTCTTACTCTATTCAGGAAAAGTTAAAAGTTCTCTGCAGGACTATATAACTCTTTTTTACTTACATTATGAATAGTTTGATTATAGTAATAGCCTGGCACTGCAGGTTTGGAAAAGACATTCATCATTGTCTTTCTGCTTCTTGTTTAGTGAGTGGGCTTATGCAAAAAACAGAGTGTAAAAAGGGATTTGCAATGCACTTTTTAACTTATATGTTACAAAAATTCCGAGAAATCACAGAGGACTCTTCTGAATTAGCTTTCTTACTGAAATCTGCAGTCTATTATACTCAGAAGGAACTCTAAAGAGCAAATAAAAAAAGTCTTGGTGTAATGACTTAGTGTTTACAGAATATAACTGCTACAAGACTGATTGCATGATATATTACTTCTTTCATTGTGCGCCACAAAACAGGTAGAGGCATGGTAGACTAATTTGGTTTATACATTCAGCTGTAAGGCTAGACACTGCATCATTCTTTTCATAAAGCAGGGACTGGAGGCATGTGGAGCCTGTAGCTATGACAACAATAAACCAGCTCTGAGCCTGAGCTCTAAGTAAGAAGCTCGGCCTTGTCTCCAACCCTTCCTGCTCTACAAGAAGTCTACAAGTTCTCTGGAGAGGGGGCTGGGTGCTCATGAATGATCTATTGAGCAGAGGTACAGTACAGAGAAACGTGTCCACAACGAGCCTTTTAGCAGAATTTCCCACCATTAGACTAACATGAGCTAGGGGTGATTTCAGCTCGAGCATGCAAAAAGTCTTTGCAACTGCTCTACTTCACCATATGGATTTATTGCTGTATAGTAAACATTGGCCATAAAAAGACAAACTTCTTGTCTACATTAGAACTCCCGTTGTTATCAGCACTGAGGGAGGTGCAAGAAGAGTGCTGAACACCTAGGACTCCACCTGGAATCCGTATAGACTGCAAATACGCAAAAGTATACTTGAAGATCAGACACAGAGTGCCTATGCTGACATTTTATTGGCATGAACAGGCAATATGAAAGCAATGTAGGAACTTCTGATGTATTACATGGATTATCTTCACACCTCACATGAAATAAGCACTAGTGATAAAATATCCATTTCAGACAGAAGATCTGCTTTCAGACTGTAGACCTTTGTTGCTGATTGTATATAGTGCATCTTGTCACAGTCCATAAAGACTTAAGTAATCACATGGTGCTAAAATGTCCTTCTCTTTTCATATGCTACTGAACATCAAAATACAACTGGAAACACACAAAGTACTATATGAATGACAAGTGGCAGTAGTTGGTAAGTGAGTGAGGAGAAACTCAGGGGAACTAATACAAAAATTTATGCCATTACATTTTATTCCAAAAGAGAATTTCTACAAATCCTATGTGATACCACTGCAGTGCTCTCTGAGTTCCTTTCACAAAGATGAAAGTCATCTTGTTATTTTATAGATCTGTTTTTTGTCTCTTTTGAATCACAAAAGGTCTGAAAGTTCACATCATTATATTTGCACTGTGCTAACTGGTCTTGCTGGTCAGTATGATTACACCAGGACCTCTTTTCAAGAGCATCTCAAGGCTATGAAAGTCAAATGAGCAAGGTTTATTATATTCCAGTGGACAAGTGAGCATTAATTTAGTTAATGAGACCTGTGATCATGTTTATCTGTATGGGTGTCTGTAATGACTGGGAACAATACTGAGGAGGAAGAATTGTGATGATAGACTCTCACTGCAGTATTTTAACTCTGAGTCTGTTAATTAGCTTCATTTTCACCTGGTTTTGCAGTAATGATAATTTTTGACTTTAGAGATAATAAATTATGTGTTGCAATCTTGATTTTGCCAGTGTTGGAGTCATCACTGGATAATAATATTCAGCAAGAAACAATTTTGACTAACTGTGGATGTCAGTGGCTCATCCTTTGTCTTTGCCTCACTAGGTGATGGGTCCCAGCAGAACACAAAAGCCAGGCCTGATTTTTAGTAAGAATTCTTCTTCTCTCATGAAGTTAAAAGATCCACTCATGTGTAATATCTAATAATATATGACAGCTATCTTGAAAATCTTCTATATCTGGCTCCAAGAAAATCAATTGCTACAAGTTTGTTAACTTTGGGCGAGTAAATGTAAGATAAAATTTGTGCCACTATCAGTGGCAGCAGGTCTGGCTTAAGATCATGTTTTTTTCAGTGCAGTTCAAACCTCAGTAGTTTTCTGTACAATGCTTTTCTACCTGCTAGTTGTTTCTCCATTTTTTTAATTCAAATTTGCTCATGCTTGTCAGAAAAATCTCATGAACTAAAAAAAATACTTTCTACTATTAAGTTTGTCAGTGCATAAAAATAAACTATGTGGTTTTCATTTTATTAAGGTAATTAACTTCATTATTAATTTAGGAAAGGCATAGTTAGAATTTTAGAATGTGAGGATTTCTCTGTACAAGGAAATAAAAGCAAAAGTTGGAAAAAAAACCCAATGCATAACGTGACTTGGAACAATGCCCCAAAGATGAAAACATGATGAAAAATTTGTCATCCCCACACTGATTTTACTGTTGTCACTTAGCTATACCATTTTGATTAGGTATTAGACACTGTCTGGTGTTTAATGGACCTTTTAGTTCATATGAAATAAATGTATTGCTTTTATAATTGAAACAAAGTAAAAATTACATTTTACTTTAGTATCACTAGTAATTTTGGAAGTATTGCAATCTTTCAACTGTAAAGATAAACATATAAACATACTAGCATTTTACTTACTTGACAAATTCTTTTCTTTTAGTTCATCAAAAGAATCTACCTATGCAAACTAGTATCAGCAATTCTAATCACAAAAGCTTAATCCTTCATAAAAATTAAAAAAAAATAACAAAACACTGCATAAGGCACTTAATTTCTTATATAATAATATATCTAAAAGGGAATTTTTCTTCAGGACAGAAGTAGATTAAATATACTGGATTTACGGAGTTTGAAGTATTTTAACTGAGTCTCTTTCATAGTTTGTCTTTATAGCCTTGGAAAGATGCAGTTTAGAGAAGTCTCAGATTTTTACTTTACTACCTCCAACACCGAACTAACATGTAGCATCCACTTAAGATGTTTGGTATCACAGCTGGCAGTTAAAGAAATGTTAATTCAAAAATGTCATCCTGGTATCTAACAGTATCTTAAAGGGAAGCTGTGACTGTAACTTTGAATTTTCTTTCTGAGTGTTGTATGCACTGCTTGTGTGTCCCCAGGTTCCAATGGAGCATCTCACACTTGGCACCCTATTACTGTTTGCTTTAATATTATATACTAGCAATGCATCCAGAATGCATCCAGGATGCATCCAGGATGTGTATCCCTGCAGGCCTGTCCCGAGGCCCCTGCACACCACATGTGGCTCTAGAGAATTGGAGGGAAACTACAGTGCTGTGCTGGGAATGTTGAACTTGTCTCTTCCATGACAGGGAGGCTCAGATGCAAGCCTGAAAAACTGAAGGTCTACATTTACTGTGTAGACATGTATGCAAGGGCTGTACATCTGGATTAAGACAGAGGAACTAGCAAGGAAAAAAGCCATTTTTAACACAGTTATAAGAGCAAGGCTAGTAAATAAAGGAGCTGTGTCTGCTACAGAATTGAGGATAAAAAGCATATTTGAAATTACTATCTTTAAAGTCATAGACAAAATAAAATGATTTGGTTTACTGAAGGAATAAGGATATTAAACAAACAGCAATCTTTATATCCAGTCTATCAATGGAACACACATAACAAAACTCAAAGTGCTAATAAAACACCAGTGAAACAATATGTTGTTTCTGCTCTTTCAGTGGTACTATCTTTTAATTAAATTTAGATTAATATGCTAGCAAATGTAGGAAGAAGTTATTCAGTAGTTTATCTTGTTCATTAAATGAAGGCATAATTTTAAATAGTCATTGATACAGATTTTATAGAAGCCTTTACAAAATTTTATAAGAAGAAATTACTTCCTATTAAATCAACATTTTGGATATTTTCATTATATGGCTTATAAAAAGTTAAATACACACAGGAGAAGTTGTGTGCATATGTGCTTACATTTGCATGTGTATGCATGTATTTGTTCACAATTTGACAGTGTTACACTCTGTAAAATAGTCATGTATTTTTGGTACTAATCACAGACTTTTAGAATAAAGGCTAATATAAGCAAAGAAACTTAAGAGAGAATAACAAAACTAGTCCTCAATTTGTAGATGACAAATTATTTTACCCATGAATTGAACAACACGAATGTACTTTACCAAAAATACTGGGGTTATTTTGGCTTTGGTTTTGGGTGTGTTTTTTTTTTTTTTCAGAAAAAAAATACAAGAATATTTTTCTGCAGTGTTGTCCTTCAGGGGCCTTAGAATGGTTTGTAACAATTAATTGAGCTCCAGAACAGTACTCTAAGGTGTTTTGTGTGTGTGTGTAAAATGAGGATCAGAGTTACTAAGTGATTTGTCAAAGTCACAAGCCTTGGGTTTCAATTGTTTTGCTGAAAAAAGGTTTTTTTTTATATTTTTCTTTTTTATCACAGGAGAACTAAAGGCAGGAGAAGCAGAGCAACCACCTGTAAGCTTCAAGTGCAAAATTGTCCACAGGTAAGGCAAAATATATACACATATACAATATGTATACATTGCAGTAAAAACTACAATGGCTTTTTTTATGCTAAAACGTTTAAAAACAATCAAGTACCATGAACATTTTTGTAACAGTCTTACCTTTCTTCTAATTTAACAAAAAGTCACTGAGGTCTTGTGTTCAAATAAGCCAAGCAGAAGGAGGCAAATTCAGCACTATTCCCAGAATGCCTTGTTTTCAACCTGTAGACAAAGTATCCTTTTTCACATAACTCAACAGAAATTAATGATCTTATGTACAAATCCAGGTATTTTTATTCGTCCATGACTGTCCATAACAGTACAGGAAAATAACAAAATATGCACTGACCTTTTTGAAAAGCACCAACCTGAATTAGTATGTGCATTGAACAATGGATCTGCCTGGTGCTGTTGCTTAGAATAACAATGTTCTTGATCAGACACAGATAGTTTTCATAAAATCTTTGTTTCAAAGTACCAGTCATAATGCAGCATGAGATTTTGCAATTAATGGACACTTTCTCCACAGATATGTACAGAAGTAGTATTTACTTGTGGATATTTATTCAGTCACTTACAAAAGGCTCTGCCTTATTAATTGCCTTCCTTTAGGTACTCTTAAAGACTTTATGTAACTCACCACCCTTCTAGCTTCTTTTTATTACTTCACTGTGTTTCTATTATTATGGCTGTTGTAGACTACTACAGCTTTCTACATTAACTTTATTCACATTCTTATTTAGTCACAATCTTTTTTTTGGAGGGGCGGGGGGTGGTACGTGAAAACGTGATGATAGTTTGGTTTCTCCTTAGCCTTTATTATCAGATAACCACAAGGAAATAAGGCTTTGATCTACTTCCTTAGAAAGCTAATCCTGGTGATTATGTGGAAATATGTGCAGTGGAAGCTACAGGGATATACTTCTTTAATCTCTTGGTGTTGAATACTTAATCCAGTAAAGATTCTTGGCAAGAAGATTTAAGAAAGAGCAAGGTAATTAAACTGTTCACAGGTATTGTTTTCAGGAATGCAGATTTGGTAGCTTACTATTGCAGAATCTATGTGGGGTTTTTTGTTTGTTGGTTTTTGGTTTTTTTTTGCAAAAGAACACTTAAATAATATAATTGTATCAGTGTATTGTGAAACACACCGTTTTCATGAATGAAAACTGTTAAACAATCAAAAATCCAGTTCCATGCTGCAGAGATTGGACTTTGGTATGTGCAGAGATCTGACTAGAGGGTAGCTATAGCAGTGCAGAAATTTAACTTTGCTTTATTCAGGTTTAGCCTCAAATTTTCCTTTATTCAGCTTTAGACTCAGATTTCCTTTTTAATGCAAACTGAATATGAGAAGCTGTAAAAACAGCATACAATTGACCTCAGATTTGTCTGAGTAATCAAAACTGAAGCCTCAATGCTGATCACTGACAGCATATCCACATATGTTGCATACACAACATTAGTATCTCTGGGAGATAAAATTATGCCATACATATCAGGAAAGAACATCATCCTGATTAGATGTGATGGATTTCTTGTTTTTTTGACAGATTGGTCTTAGCTGTACACCCGCTATGAGTATTTGCATGCTTTGCTATCTGGGATAGAAATCCCCCTCTGTGTGTGTGCGTGCATACACACACATACACTCAAGATCCTGGGGTATGCACTTAGAACAGACAATGCTAAAACCCAATTGTCCCTGGTATAAGACAGGCTTTTAGATATATCTGACTAGTGTGGCTTTTCTTAACAGTAACTTACATTTAAGAATAAATAACATGGTCAAACTTTTTAGTATTACAAAGCTTCCTTTATTACAAGATGATCACAGTTTGAAAAAAAGGAATATAAGAAAAAAGGCTTCTGCTTCTCAGTGCCATTTTTACAGTATTCAGTGTTTTATTAAAGATGTGACAATTATAAAAAGGCATTTTTTACAAGTTGAATTTATTCAGCTAAATTAGAAGTGGCAGCTGTTCTGAATTTATATGCTCTTTATCAACAGGGGAGGATGAAGAATATAGCTGTTAATGGGATAGTAGTGGAGTACTTTCCTTTCTCAAGCCCAGAATCACTATATAGCTTTGTTCTTTAATAATTTGCAGTAACGACATGGTGATTTAATGAATACTACACTGTATACTTTAAATTGGTGAACATGTTAGATGAAGTTCCTGTGCAAGCACAGAACTGGCTGAAGTGAACAAATATTATCTGTAAACCAGAAGTAGGATCAGGCTTGCAGATACAATACTTACTTTATTTTTTTTGTTAATTTGTGTCTTTCTAGGAAGGTCATGCATTAAGACCATGCAATTTATGCCTGAATTATTATCTACCAATATATTTTTCATCCATCTAATAAAAAAATTCGCTTTTTAATCTTCCAGAATTAGTTTAGTTCTTCTTTCAAAGAGGTTATAAATTGCACGGAAAAAGACGTTACAGAGTCTTGTATAGAGCTATGCCAAACTGCTAGCTATCATCTTCCCTAGCATTTATGAGGGCTAGGAGGACATATCTTTTTGATAGTACTGGGCCCTGGGCTTCTGTGTTCTTAAGGTATTCATGAAAATGAACTGTCTACAGCCAGTCCAACTTACAAGATTAGCAGTCATAACAGTTTCTGAAGTTCTAGAGGTCAAAGAATATATACCTATAGAAAAAAACCATGAAAGATGATAGATTTACACATCATGTGAATATTTATCATGAAATTGGAATATTATTTAGCAATTTCAAATAATTATATTAACCATACAAGACATTGCATACAATTAAATAGTGTTGCCAAATGGAACCCATTTATATACTTAAATCTACTGACATTTTTGGTGAATATGAAAGAAAACTTTTGTTTTGCTTCATTATTTGTTGTTACCAAGTCTTGTGTTTAAAGAACACCAGGAGCAGTTTACTGGTGGAACTCATTGCCACAGATTATTATTTATGAATTGTTCATGAACATGGATGCAAGAAAGAGTTAGACAAACATTCAGAATGGTTTTCCAAGCTTATCAAGAAAGACGATCCAGATATTGCCTGTGACTCAGTCTCAAAACTTCTATCTGCCAGATGCTGACACAAAGGGATCACACTACAGGCAGAGGAGTAATCAGCCTCTTTGTGTACTGGTTCTGCTGATAGAAAAAGACAAGATGTGCACCTATGCTGATGTTAAATGTTTGATTCAAACTAACCACCTAAAGTTTTCCTTAGTGGGGAGAGACTCAAGAGAGAAAAAGAACCTCCTGAAGCTATTTTACTCCTCTTATTTTAACATACACAAATATGAGATGAAATGGCTCTTGTTGTTACCCATTTCTCTATTAACTATTAAAGAAGACTGAATAACTTATACGAAGACCATAACCTGATATAAATGATTTTCCATAGTTCAACTCTTCAACTTGATACTTAAATTTCATGGAGCAAAAACAAGAGTTTCTCATGGTAATTAGTTGCTTATATAATTAAAAATATGAATGAAGACTCTTTTAGAGAGCCTGTGAATCATCTAGGTACAGGATAGCCTTGCATAACGACAAGGAGGACTCTATTACAAAGAAAGTCCTTGCAAGTAAATTAACTTCTAGATCCTATTACAGATTTTCTTGCCCATTCTAGGGAAAAGACTGGCAGTTTTGGCTATCACATCCCTGGCTGCATGCTGCTGGGGCTGCATTCTCCTTCAGCCTCTCCCCTGTTGTTTGACACTAACATGAAAGGGCAGTCTGTAGGGAGTACTTAGCATCTCCTGCTTCCTACTTCCTTCACAGAGCAAATTCTTCTCAGGAGTTGTGAAAAGAGAAATTATTTTTGGGGTTTTTTTCAAGATTGAAACAGGAAACTTAGAAAAGTTGAAAGAAGACGTATCAACCTAACATTAATTTTCCCCTCACTCAAGTCCAAGCAATACACTTTCTCATTTGTTTTGGTTTGTTTACCTTTCAAAAATTCAATTTAATCCCATAACTTCACATGGAAATGAATGTTCTGAATGCTATATATTCTCTTCCTCAAGGTACAGATTGCTGTGCCTTGCATATTGCACTTCAGGCTCATACCTTGACACCATGGTCTGGTGAACAATATTTTCAAAAGCTTGTTTGTAACAATTCAGGCTTTATTTTCTTCCCTGTGGGTAAAATTTCCCATGTGATGTTTATGTGTCACTTAAGATACAGTCTTTTGGCTTAGAAATAAGGGGTGACATCTTCTGTTATCCTTTTGTTTTAATTTTGCTCAGTACACTACACAGAGGTTCACTTGTCCATCTTCATGTGCTCTTAGTCACACACCCTTCACACAGAAAAGATTATAAATCTTGTCTAGGCTGAAAAGAAGAAAATGTGAGAGACTGTGTTTTGTCAGTTCAATTGTTGCTCAGACAGAATTTTTATGTTTAGGCCAGGGAGTATGTAAAGAGTACTTTGGTATCAGAGTAAAGGAGTGGAGTTTTCATATTTCTGTCTTTGTATGCTAAGGAGGTATCCTTTTGAAAGATTAGAATGCAAATCCCATTATAGTTTCTGAACTGATATTATTAAGCTATTTAAAAACCCACAATTTTTGATTGCTGATGTTCCTTCACTGAAATGTCAGGTTATCTTGATCAGAAGAATAATATAGCAATGAAATTAAGAAATTGAGAATGTTTCCAAAGTACTTTGCTATAAGAGTCAGCTTTATCTAAGAGGCAAGGGTGGTGCACACTTTAAGATGTCTTGCTAACATGATTCAAGGTAATTTCCTTCACTGGTCTACCCCTGTCCTGCACCTTTCATTCCAGTGGAAGTTATTCCATTAGAACAGGAAAGTGATCTAACTCCTACTTAATGAAGAAAGTGCTTACTCATTTTCTTTCAGAATAAAAGTCTACTTGGAGAATGTCCTCAAAACTCAACTTGAGAATTTGGGCAGGAGACTCTGCTGAGTAGTTTGCATTGTAAGTAGTACAGCAGTTCGTTGCTGGATAACACAGAGGATGTTCTCTACCAACTTTCAATTCTCAATTTAAGATGGCATCTTTAAGACAGCGTCAGTGAGAAGGGAAAGGCTTGTTAAGAATCAAGAATTCAGCTAGCAGAAAAAAAAAATCTATGTTTTCTGTGATTGTTTTCCCCTTTTTTCCTAAACGATGATGATGCTGTTGATGATGATGCTAATAATGGAATTTTTGAAGGAAAGTCACACATAGATGCAGAAATATCAGCCAGTCACTACAAGAAATTTGCATTCTAATCTATATCAGATTTCCCTTCACAACGAGTCTTCTAGGTCAGACTAAGGTTTGCCATGATTCTCTTCCCATTCACATGCTTAATTTTTCTTTTCTGAAAAGCAAAAGGAAAAGCCATTGCACATAAAGGTCTTTCCATGGAACATATCATGTGTCACAATACCTGAGAACTAAGAAGCCTTCCTGGATCTCTCATCTTAGGTCTTGTAGGTGTATGCCTCACAGGCCATAAGATCAGCTGTCCCTGTTTTCTTCTTCTTTATTGAATTCCACTTTTATTACTGACATATTTATTGCTGCATCCAACTGCTAAGTAAAATATAATTACCTTCACTCAAGTTGTGAAAGTAAGCTCTTCCTCTGAACTACAATAAACTACAGTAAATTTTTAACCTCGAAGTCTGATGAATCCAAATGCATTCTTCCTCTTTAAGTGGGAGTGATTCATATTTTTGTCCCATCTATACCGAAAGTTTTTTTCAACATAGGTACAAAAAGATACAACTTTAAGGATAAAGAAGTTCTCCCTCTGCTCTGAAGGAACACTCATTTGGAAAATGCATACAGCTGCTTACTTTCTTGCTTTGCTTTCTTCCTGTTCTGTCCGTGCTATGTGGAAAGATATTTCAGTTAATCCACGATTTATATGGAATGCTCACGTCTAGATGATAGTGTATGTCACATATATAATATCTATGTGAAATGACACCTTGATTAATACTAAGACAAACTCATGGTCTTATGCTTTTTTCAATGTATGTTTTTTTCAGTCTATTTCTGGACCCAAAACTTTAGGTAGAGATATTGATGTGGAGAATAAGGAAAAAAATCAAACTTGAAGATGTCCCTCCTCCTTGCAGGGCTACTGGTCTAGAAGACCCTTAGAAGGTCCTTTCCAACTCAAATTATTCTATGAATATACAAATCAGCAAAAATCAGTTGATTTTGTACAGACCAGCAGAGGATGACTCCCATTGAGGACTCTGGTGTCTGGCAAAAGCATACAATGTTTTATTTTTTTATTTAATTTGCAGCTGATTTACAATAATTTTAGCACAGGACAAACAGGATTTTACTATTTACTACCTAAAGTATATAAAGGATGAAATTAGTAACTGTGTGATGAGCAACAACTCTCACCTACATTGTCATGCATATATATGTGTCAGGGTGCTGAGGGCACTAATTAGTCTTAATGGCCCTGACCAGCCTCACTTGGAACCTGTTCCCACACCCATGAGCCCAGGAGCTCTACTTACCCTCAGCTGTCACCACTGACTTACACTGTGCTGTGTGAGTGCTGAGCTGCGGGATGTACCCTGACCCAGGGACTCCCAGAGACACAGCCTTTCTCTTGCTGCTTCTTCCCAAGTTACCTCAGGCCTCCCTCATCCCGAACTGAGCACCATGGACCCTGTGTGTTGTCCATGGCCTTGACCCCACAGATCTTCCCAAAAGTTTAGCCTTTCCCTGGGCTTTATGTCCCCACAGTGCTGGCCTTTCTCTGTAATTAAATCAGGAAATGATGTTGTAGAATCATTTGCAGTCTTATTCATTGCCAGCCAGAGCAGTTTCCCTGATTTGAACCTGACCACATGGATTTATGCTGCTCAGGTGGTGGTGAGAGCAGGAGCAAACCTTTCCATGCAAGTGGAGCATTTGTTAAGTTACAGCTTAAAAGTGCAGTTCAGTGACTGACTGTTACCATGACATTAGTCAAGTTTTTGACAAGGTCTGCCACATTAGTTTTGTATCTAAATTAAGGAAGTAGGGCCTAGATGGGTGTATTGGGCTTGTTCCATCTGGAGAAGACTCTTGGCAGATCTTATAGCACCTTCCAGTTTGGCAGATATTATAACACCTTCCAGTAGCTGAAGGGGGCCTACAAGAGAGACAGAGAGGGACTTTCTACCGGTGTCTGTAGTGATCGGACAAGGGGGAGTGGTGGGAAAGAGGGTAGGAGCTATAGATTAGATATTAGGAAGAAAATCTTTACTGGGAGGGTCATGAGGCACTGGAACAACTGTTGTGGATGTTCCATCAGAACATCAGATGTACATCAGGTGTTCATCAGATGTTCTACAACAGAAGTTGTGGACGTTCCATCCCTGGAAGTGTTCAAGGGCAGGTTGGAGGAGACTTTGGGCTACCTGGTCTAGTGAAAATTGTCCCTGCCATGGGCAGACAGGTTAGAACAAGATGATCTTTAAGGTCTCTTTGAATCCAAACCATTTTATGATTCCATGATTACATGTTGAATGAAAAACTGTGGATTTTGGGCTCAAAGGATATCTATTAAAGGTTCAAAGTCAAAGTGTCAATGGGTTACAAGTGGCACTGCTCAGATGTGGATACCATAGGGCAATAGTACCATCCAAAAAAGCAGCCCCACCTCATCCTTTATGTGCACACTAAATATTGTTAGGCTCAGTTTTGAGATTAGAGTGCTACGCAACTTCCTAGTCATGGTTCAGGTTGAAGAAGGAGGATAGGAACAGCTCAGCATAGGTAACAACAGGAGCAAGGCTGCCCTTCATGTCAGCAGCATGGATTTAAGCTTGGCTATGCTGGCTTAACCTAAAAGCAACAAATTGGAGCTTTTGCAGAGCACCTAGGGAAGTGAAGGTTAGACTTAATGCTGCAGGTGATTAGAGTCTACGCTGCTGAGCTGCTTCCATTCACAGGATGAACAGACACCTCTCCAAGATCCTGGTCAGCAACATCTGACAACTTTTTAGATCAAAGCCAACACTTTGTAGAGTATGTGGGAGTGAGAAAGTTGGTGCAATTGTCAAATGACTCTTTTGTTCTCCCTGCACTTTTGTTAGTGACCTCCAAGAAGCAAGTCACGAGTTTTCTTGGATTGCCATTTCCCAAATTCCATCCAGTAAAATTAAGCAAATGGGCCTCTTTAAGCAGATGACTAAACCAAAACACATTTTCTAAAGATAATTTAGGCTTGAAGTGTAACCAGGGAATGAAAAGAGATTTCTCTACATATTCCCAACTGGAGACAGACAGGGAAAAATTGTTGTCATCAGAGACTTGTCATTCAGTAAACCAGGAAAAGATCAGACTTCATCCCTGACAATTAGGGCATTGCAAACAGAATTGTTCTGTACTGGTGACTGCAGTGAGGACTGGCAGACACTGAGAGCAGTAACTGACAGGCATTCATGATATTCCATGTGGGATGAAACACTGACTGCTTAAAAAAATTAACAGGACTGTTCCAAAACCCCTTTCCAGAGCTCAAGATCTGACCATAGTCTGAATGCTAGGACCACACATGAACATGTTGCTCTGCTGTCTCAAAGCAACAAGACAAAATTACACAGGAATCATCACCCAACTAATAAATCTTACTGTCAGCCAGGTCTCCTTGTTGTTGGTTATTTTTGGGTTTTGTTTGTTTTACTCCTAGCATGCTGTCTTGGGTAACTGCATTAAGCTGAAAATCTTATTTTTGTCTTTAAAAAGTTTTTGTTCTCCCATGTGGCTGGGAATCGTGGGTATGTGTGGAGACTGGGGGAAGGAATTAAGTATATTGTTCTTGTAATACTGTTCATTTATCATCAGTGACTTGAGCATATTTGCTCCCTGTATGCTGTGTGTACATCCACGGGCTTGAAATCTCTCAAACACAAGGGTGAAACTCTGTTTATGATATAAGAAGAAGAAGAGAGAAACATTGTCAGGGTCTTTGGCATTGTTTACTATCTCTGATGAACCACACTTTGCATTTTAGTGTTTGTCCTGGGAGAGTTTGTCTATTCAGTAAATTCCTCATAAGTTCAGCTGCATCTGGAGTATATTGAGAAAATGACATTCAATATTAGAAATTTGCATGGAACTGGAATAAGCTGTGCTGGTGCAAATCACAGCTCAGAGCAGCTTTGTCTAACTCTACTAGAGGCTGGCAGTGATACAGTGCTTCTGGTGGAGAGCAAGCAAAGTCTGAAATCACAGGAAATCCACAGGGCAGTTCAAGTCTTTGCCTGAGATGCTGCAAATGACAAGTGTTTTGCAAAGGCTCGTCCAGTAGACAGAGAAGACAACTATGCAACAGTAACGTGTGATGTGGTTTTCTTGATTTATTTTTCATACAGATTTTTCATAAGGCAGAAAACAAACCTTCAGATTAACACATTTTTGTAAGATGTGTTTGTTTTAAGAGACACTTTATTGAGAGAATTCCCCACTTTCCCTCCTTAAAAAAGGAAAAAGAAAGAAAAAAAAAAGAAAATCATTTGAAAAGAAAGGGAAACATCTCTGTGTGTCTCAGAGTAAACATTTCCTGCTGAGCTCCTGGCAGGCACTGAGCCCACCCCTTCAGAAAGAAATCTGATCCTGAAGCAAACTAGGTAAAGGAAAAAAAAAACCCAAACCAAAACACAACTTAAAAATGCAGCTGTTAAAACATTTGGGCTCTTCCTTCAACCTAGTGCTACAAATGTGATCACTTCAGTTAGTTTGCTTGTGTGCTTGACCCTCTGCAAGGGAGCTTTCAAGAGGATAACATGAAACATTCCCATCTTGTTCTTTCTGTCCTCTTCATCACTGTCTTCCTCCCCACATTCTTGGAGGACAGTCAGAAGATTTATTGCATAATTTCTTTGGCGGCTGTTAGCCAAGTGTGCAGTTACAACTTGGTTTAATGAAGAAATTAGAGTGATTCTTTTATGTAGGTCACATCAGGTTTTGATTCCAAATCTCACAAAATTCTTTCTGAAAAGTCAGTGGTGTATCTATGGGTTTAAAAAAATCACTTTCTTAAATGCTTCTGAGTGTTGTTTATGCCTGCAAATGCCATTGCCCCTTTACTAGATAAATTGTCAGAGAGACATTTGTTTGAATGTGGCATTTGGTAAAACCTATTGTTCTGCAGCAGAGTGTTTTCAAAAAAGATTTGTAAATACAGTCTGAGTTCCCAATTGTTTGAAGCATGGCCTTACTGGAAAAGAAACAATGAATGATTTGAGTTTCCTTTCTTAGTCTCTCATCACTATTCATGACAATTGGAATTACATACAAATCAAGTATTAATAGCCCATCAGAGAGCAAGGATATACTGGCTCAGAGATATGAATTATTTTTTTTAATTACCAAAATTACTGAATTCACTAAAAGAGAAGAGCCTGATATCTACAATGGTTATAAATTTATTTCTTTTTCATGCTAATCAGACAACGTTCAAGTCTATGGACACTGGCTATTGCTCTCAGAATGCCACATCTATGTGACCACAACAAACACAGCCACTCAACACCTCACTCCCTTGTTACATTAGACTGTTAGCCTTCAGATTGACACCAGTCACCCTGCCTTTCCTGTCCACTGGAGGAATTCGCATCCCCATGTGTGATATTTTAAATCAATCTGTATTATTTTAGAAAGCTTCCTGGTCTTTCCCTCGCTCAATATCAGCAGAGTTAATGCAAAATTTGACTAATATGTCTTAGAGTATGTTTTTAAATGTTAAGTGAAAAGACCAGTTATTCTTAAGTAGTACAGCATTTCATCCCTGGTCAAGGTTTTTGCATCCTTGAAGACTCAAGTTATTCAAAAGATTTTGTAACCCAGTGAGAATGTTATATCACCTTCAACAAGATCTTTATTGCTCAAGTGAATTAAGCAATGTACAGTGAACAAGGTACAATGTCTTCATTGCTCATGGACAGGAGAACCCTCTACCAAAGTCCAATGCTGAAGTATACAGGAACTTTTTCTGAAGTATTGGCTCAAAACTCAGGAATTAACTCCTGCAAGGACTTAGGCCCATCACAGGCTGCATTATTTTCTGTTGTGCAAAGCCTAAAACTGTGAGTTCCCTAATTTACAAAAGCACAAGAGCAGTAAATGCTTTATATTAAAATAAAACAATAAAAATCCTAAATAATGCAAGACACAAACGTATAAAAATCCTATTGAAACAAAGCCTTTGCTGAGGTCTGCTTCTTTTGAGACTGGTGAAAGGACAAAGTGTGGCAAAAATGGCAGTCACACAAATTACTTATACTAAAAATAATAAAACAGGCCAGTTGTCTGTCCCTAAGTGTGAGTCTGACATGCCTACAGTTAAATATTTCCCCTCTCCTGTTCTAGTTCTTATTGAGTTTTGGAGAGCATCCTGATCTGTGTGTTCCCCCAAACCATGCCTAGAAGTTGTTGGGATAGTGCTCAAAGGTTAAAAACACATAAGGGATCATGTCAACACTTATATAGCAGGGGTAGTCACAGGCCAATGCCCCGACTTTATGTAATTTTCTTGTGTAGTTGTAGTGTAGGTGTAGAGGCAAAGTAGAGTAAAAGCCAATGTAGTTTGTTAGACAATAAGATGCAGTAGAAATGTGAAAAAGGACAGACTCAGATGAAAAGAGAAGAGCAAGTTCAGCAGCATTTACACTGTATTACTGAGGCAGAAATTCAGATCTAAGTGTTTAATGTCACACTGCAGGCTAAATACCACTATCTGTATCATCTGGAGGTAAGATGCCAACATAATGAAACACTGTTTTATTAAACCTTTTTGAAGGAGACTTGGAAGGAAAGCTATTCCACTATATCTGTCCTGGGAAATACTCCAAAAAAAGAGCTACAGGCTGCATGGAGGGTCCTACATTTCTTCCTAGTTCAATGAAGAATCATGCTTTTCTTCACCCCATATACTGTTTGTCCACTCCTCACATCTTACACAGGCTTCCCATGCATACCTGCTTTCCTAGACTGGTTCTGGCAGCAAATACCTGTGAAAACTGGATTACAGCAAGCAATGGTTCCTAAGACTAGGGCTGTAGCAAGCAGTGGTTCTTATTTCAAAGGCAAGTCTCTCAAAACCGTGGAGCTAGCCTTTTATCAGATATAGGATTTGCAATGATACCTGGCAGTATTTTCTGAGGATCAATCAGGACTGAATTAGAGGGGACCAATATTGTAAAACTCAACAGTGGCAGTGAATTGCTAGGAAATATTCACAAAAAAGCATTACCTTCTGAGTTGCTGCAAATATCATGCCCTAACATAGTTGTAATAGCATTCTGGATAGCAAGAATGCACTTCTATAACTGAAACTCCAGCGGCTTCTTAATTAAGTGCTCCTTCATGTTCTAGTAGCCAAATTCCACTTCCAAAAATCACAGGAGCCAAATTTTCCCTGTCAGTACTTTTCTTCCTTCTGTAATGTTTCTGTGCCTTTAGCATTTACGCTGAGCATGAATTTACTGAGCAAGATAAGGAGGCACAAATGTTTTTTTATTGCTGCACCCACAGGATGGGTATAGGTGCCTTCTGTTCACAACAGCATTGCTGTAAAACAGTTGTGCAGTTCCATCCCTCCCACTTGAAGGTCAGGTTTGTCCCTGGTCCTCAGGCTGCAGCTGCATTTTGTAGAGGCAGCCACAAAAGTTCTCATCAATTACAAGTTTGGTATCTTTGCTTCCTTAACCAAACTTTTGTGTGAGTTGAAACTATGTGTTTTCATTATTTTGTAGTGAAACATGCAAATCTATCCTTACAGGTGACAACAATAAAATAACCTCTTCCTTGTTTCTTTTGGAGTCAGAAAATCTAAAGAACAGTTTTGACTGGAACTTTTTATACTATTTTCTTAATGTCTGGTTGTAAAATAGTTAGTTTATAATTTTATTTCAGACTGTTTCATTCCCTTCCCCCACATTTTTGCTAAAGTAATCTGTATTTTCCAGGACCAATAGGGAAAAAAACTTTGCCCTGGAGCAATCTCATAAACACTTGCAAAAGACATAATTCTTCACAGTCAGATATTCACAAGGCAAAAACTGGGTAGCTTCATGCAGCAATAGCAAAGGGCTGCAGACAGGCTGTCTGGTGGATTGTGCACTAGGCTAGGATCCAGGAATTCTTGAATCCTAGTGCTGGCACTTCCACCAGCTTGCTGTGTGGTCTCGGGCCTGGGCAAGCTGCAGCCTCTGTCTCACAAGTTGCCCATGTGTAAAAGGATGATAATAATATTTGCCTGTTTCATAGGAGTTAACACTCCTGTGTTAATGTTTTTACAAAACTCTGAAAAGCTAAAGAGCTGCCAAAGTGTTAAAGCTTTCTACTAAGTAAGGCATTTGTCTTTACATTTAGAATGAAACTTGCTTTAGTGAGCAAAAACATTTCAACCACCTGCAAAGCTTTACAGACACTATTGGATATTCAGTGATGTTTTTAATTTATATGAGTCAAATTAGAAACAATTTTTTAAAAGAGGAGCAAAGCAGTGGTTTTGCACTTTCTGTGCATTTCAGTTGACTTGCTTATCCCCTTGCCCCATGCACAGTACTTTATATTGTACACTAGCCAACTGTAGATTCCTAGATCCAGCACTGAATTTAGCAAGTGCAGTCTATTGAACTCATATGGTCTTTCTTTCCGCATCTGACATTCATGCAGTCAATATCTTCAGTACAGTTAAACTAGCTGACATTACAAGGTATTCAAAATAGGATAAACCATGATAAAATTGCCCTAGTCAAGGATAATATTTATTCTATCCTCTTGAACTATCAAAGCACTGAGCTTTCCAGAAGCAGAGTGTGTCCACTGTCATGCTGGAAGTCCTGCATTTAACCTGACACAGACATAGAAGATGCATTTTTAGCAAAATTTTTTGCATGAGTTGTGTAAAATACATAGTGTGGAGCTTTGGGAGAAGAGAAGAATCAATTTAAATTTTTATCTATAGAAAATCCTCCTCCCCTCCAGTGCCCAATAAAGCTCCAGGGGCAGATGAAGCCATATGTGAATTGAGTCTGCATTTCAAGAGCCATTTTGGTGAACATGACAAATGTTTCAGAAACCATGAAGCATTTTGTTCAGATGTTTTTGTTTTGCCATTTTAAGAGCCTCTTGTGATTCAAATGTTAGAAGGAGTAGCTAGTGTTAAGAAGTCAATGCCCAGCAACTTTCAGATAAAAGCAGCATCTGCCTCTGTAACTCCTTTCTCGCTTTGTTCAAGCAAGAGCTTTGATATTCTTAAGACTCTTCTCTTATGCAACTCAACCAAAATGTTCAATGCAAAAGAAAAATAATTTTTCACAGATTAAGCTTCATCAGCCTGTGAGTTCAACTGTCTTACAGAATGGTTTGGTGAGCACATTGCACTGGCTGAGAGAAAGAGATCTCCCCAAGAGCATTGGTATGGGTGAGTTGAATCAGTCTCTAATTAATGATTATTTCTTTATCTAGCTTTAATATAATTGCTTCAATTATTGCTTTAATATAGTGCACTATCCTATCTTATACTATACTATAGTAGTGTTAGTGTTTAGATTGTACAGTTAGTAATTCTGATTAAGATCTTTAGTCTTCATCATTTGTGATAATAAACTATTCATTTTATATAAATATTCTCAGATTGCCATCATTAAAACCTGTGTGACAAAAGTGATTCCATCACACCTCTATAATTCCTTAAATTTAAACTACTGACAAAAACGTTAGGATGAGGCTAGAAAGGAGGGACATCCTTTCTGCACCTTGTGACTCAACAGCAGGACTTCTTTAATAAATTTTGTCTAAGCCTTCCATTCCCACCTGTGACAGTCACAAAAGATGAAAGCTCCATATTTTTTGTCACAGACACCAGTTAGCTCTGATTCCACATAACCTGAAATTGTACCTTGAGAAACACCTCAATGAGGAAGAGGAAAAAGTCCTGAATTTGAACAAATCCTAAAGAGAGGGCTCAGGTATAGAAAAAAGACTGAATCACTAGTGTTTTGTATGAGGTGTGAAAATCTTGTGACAATGAAGATTCCCAGTTAGGAGCTATACTCAGGCCTAAGAAGTGAACCACAGAGGGTAAAAGTTCTAAACCTATCTAAATGCTAATTGAAAAGGATTTGTTTGTTTCCTTTAGGGACACCTATGTCTATAAATGCTTTTTTTGCTCTTTAACCTATTTCAGCTTAGCAAATATATACTTTTATCTTTATAGTAGTTGAGTTCAGAATGGTTTCAGTGTGGCTGTATAATGTTGAGGTCTCCCATCTGTTGGAAAGAGCAAGTCCTTAAACTTCAGCGTGTTTTACAGTGCCTTTCTCCCCATTCCACCAGTTCTATCTTGTGACACTGAGCAACACAGTACCAGCCTGTGCAGCACCACTAGCCAAGAATGCTCTCTGGCTTGCAATGATGGGCCACGTAATATGTCTCAGCCCCAAAGATTCATGCATGTTACTATCACAGCTCGTTCTCTGCCATGTCAATGGGCAGAGGAACTGCATTTCCAAAACCTCTGGTACACAGCTGTTAATATTACATTACTTGTCTTAGGATCAGAGAATCAAAGACACTTGAGATCATCTAATTTATGAACTCCAGGGGGACATATTGCAATTACCTTATCTGAGCTTTATCTATAAAAAGGGAGTTTGAACACACAATTTTTGTATATTATATATATAAAATATATTTTTATATATATTATATAACAATATTGCATACATATACAACATTTTATTTTGTATAATTATATATGAATACATATAATTTAACTGAAACGTATATAAGACATATTAAATTATTAGAATAATAGAATGTTTTATGTTGGAAGGAACCTTAAAGATCATCTAGTTCCAACATTCCTGGCATGAGCAGGGACATTTTCCATGTTACCAGGTTGCTCAAAGGCCCATCCAACCTGGCCTTGAAAACTTTCAGGGATGGAAGCAGATGTAGGCAATATGTAGCTGAATTTTTTGCCAAAAATTTTTGACTTTATGACCTAATGATAAGGCTGAGCAAGAACACAGAGCTGTAGATAAGAGAATCTCATTAATATGTAAATATCCACCTGCTTCAGAAAAGGATATTTTCAAATGTAAGAACCAATATATATTTGTCTTTTTAAATATCTCTTACAAAATAATATAACTCAAATTAAAGGACATTCTTCAGCTTCTGACTCCATGAATCAGTTTCCTTGGGTTTATATTCAGATTTATTATATTTTATTCATATAGCAGGCTTAAGGAAGTGATCAAAATCTGTCTTCTCTAAGCTATAGGAATGAGCACACAAAAAATATTCCTTTTGAGCCCCTCCTTAAAATATCCTTTAAAAATTCCAGAAGTCTCACTCTAATCTGCTTGGCAGAAACCTGCACACTGAGGTAGAAGAAGAGGATTAAATGAAAATTGTTTGACAATAATGAGAGTGATGGATATGATTTCCGGGTACCATTTCTACCATTCACTGGTTATTCCTGCAATTTTGTTTGAATTGTAAAATTTGCATTTTACCCTGAAATTTATCCAAAGTCTCACATTTTTACAAGGAGACACTGATTTCCTTTACTGATTAGCTGAACAACTCGATGCCTCAAATCATACACTATGCCTGGCACAGACCCTTTACACTGTAGGTTACACTTCTATAATTTTCTCAGTTGTTGAGAATTGTATTGCTTTTCTTTCGACAAGGCTGTGGAACGTGGAGACGAAAAAAATATATCAGTGCCAAAACAATCCCACTCAGACCTTTTATTTTTCTTCTTCACAGTGCAGGAATGAATTTGAAATTTTTTTTTCTCATATGTTGTCCTTTTACATTTTAATAATTCCACAAGAAGACTTGCTACTGCTTTTCTCAGGAAAAAATAAACAAAACAAAACAAAAACCCAACAAAACAAAACTAACCATTCTAAAGGATTGTCATGACCATGAAATCATTTCAAATATGTGGCCTATATTTGACATTTCTGCCTTTTTTTTTCCCTAGACACATTTCCCCTGTTTCTAATCTAAGTAGTGGTTTTCCTTGTTGATATTTATAGCAATCAGAGATTTGTAGACCCTTCTTGAAAAAGACAGGAAATTCGGGTAGATTTATAGTACTCTCAACTCTATTATCCATCCAAACCCATCACAGTATGAACAGATTTCTCCTAACTCTGTTCCTGCCCCTGTTATGTTCCAGCTGCACTTGGAGGACTAGAGTAGCACATGACCATATGTATCACTCACCACGTACAACTACATGACCATTATTGCTTTCTCTCTTTTAGGAGATAATCTTGCAAGAAGTAAAATTGACAGGAATTCTCTTGTGCCATCAAAATAGGCACATTATATACTACTCACACAGCACAACCTCAGTTGAAGGCCCGTATTTATTATAAAGCACTGTATCATGCTGCCAAAGTACTTTCTCAATAACACAGTAATTGAGGTTAAGAATTAGTAAGACAGCTGGACACATGCAGAAGGTTTATAAAGATTTTAGAGTGTTAAAAATAATAATTTAAAAGCTGTAATATGATTTAGACTTGGCCAGACTAGAACCTTTTTATTTTACTTAATTTTTAGTGTCAAGTTAAAAACAGCAGTTTGAATTTTTCTACCTGTTCTTTCCTGCGTAGCTGAAATGGGGCTGATTAAAGGGAGAGAATGAAATGCACTGAATCTTTTCCAACAGATTTTACTGGCGATTGGGTTGGAAAAAGAACACCACCACACTAATGCAAAATAGCCATGAGATGTGCCTGTATTCTGTCTGATTCATTGACCTCTGTTTATATGTAACAGCATAACTTTGCACTCACTGGTTCTTTATCCTTGAAACATCTTTGGAGCAGGGTAATCTTTGAGTGGCTGTTACTTACTTTCTACCTCCTTGTATTACAAGTGCACTCTGTCACTGAAACTCATTTTGTCTCTGAAAACTGCTAAAGTAAACTGTCCTACTGTGGAAACAGACTCTTTATTTGATGCAGCCTGGCTTTATTATTTTGTAAAACTTTGATTTGCCCATCTTAAGTTCTTTGACTGTGAGAAGGGTAAGGATTATCATCAGCAATATTGGAATCATACAATAACAGGAACAGTTTTGCAGTGAACTGCAAGCAATAACATTCACCTCTGAGAATTACAATGGAGAAAGGAAGATCCATAAAGAAACAACAAGTGAGAGTTGCTCATTTAAATCTCAGAAGTTTCTTCTGTTAAACTGAGAAATTCAGATTATTTTCAAAGCAGCGATATTATTAGGAAGATATGTCAACAAACAATTCCAAGGGAATATGTAATTGCGATAAGAAATAAGTGGGGTTTTCTGTTTGTTTGTTTTTTTGTTGGTGTTTTTTTTCTTTTTTGTTTGTTTGTTTTATTTTCCTAATCACACTGTGATCTCACATTGTTTGCAATTTCCTTAGCAAAATCTGATACTATGGATGTCTATAAGAAGTTAATTTCATGGCTATAGTAGTGGTTCCTTTAATGAAGAAAATATATTTGATAAAATTTAAAATGAGTCCCTTTTTTTTTAATTGAAAAAGAAATGGATTTTCTTTATGGAATGATACAAATTGAAAAATCAACATTGAGCAACAATGTCATATGACATAAGAGACCAGTACCAGAAAAATCAAGTGAAAACTTCCTTACTGATAAGTCACGAGTTGAGGTTTGTTTAAACAGATGATTTGCAAGATAGGTTCCAACATACTGTCTTGGTTTAAAGACAAATATTGGGAGGCAGGAAGTCCAACAAGGTGAATGCCATCCCAGCCCCCCCTCCCCTCCCTTTTTATAGAAAAAAAAACCTCAAGGAGCTTATAAGTGGAAAAATCACAGTTTACTAAAAGGAAATAGCAATAACTACAAAGATACAGGGGAAACAGTTTATCCACAAAGAGAGGAATCCACCACCCAAGTGGCCCTCTGGAAATGAAGAGGAAAGAAAAAAAGATGGTGGAGGGTTTTCTCTGCCAGCCACCTCCCTTGGCACTGACACTGCTCAGCTTGGTGCCTGGATGGGGTTCCAGGCTGTGTGTGGCAGAGGTGGGAAGCAAGTCATGGTGGCCAGGCATGGTGGTCCAGCAGTGGCGGTCCCAGGGCAGCAGTGGTGGTGCAGGAGGCTTTGGCACTTGAGTGCTGGCAGTGTCCTAGGCAGCTATGGCACTCAGGTGGCGGCATGAGTGGCTTCCTGTGTGGTCTCTGTGATGTAGGCAGTGACAGCAGAAGGGGCCAAATTTTGCATTGGTTTTTTTTTTGGGAGGATAATCCACACCACTTTGATGACCAAGGCAAGATGGTGCACTTGCAGTTCCCAGAGTGGCTTTTCTGCTGTTCCAGCCAGCCAGGGATGACTTCAGGCTGTGGCAAACACCTCATCCCCTCTGCCCGCCAACTCCTCAGTGCTCCCCTTCAGATGATGTAATGGCATGAATATTCATCCCCATAACTCTCTTCACTGGTTTGTAACCGTAACACATAGATAACATTCTCAAAAATCCCAGTCAAATAAATGATTACATTAATACAAAAATAGATTCACTGGAAAACCTACTAAAATTACTCAAGAAGTTTTGCCATTAAGTGACAAGGCAATGTGCTGAAAGAAGACAATATTATTAAAGGAACAGAGAACTGGTTTATTTCAATTTAAAAAGACAAGAAATTTGTCACTACTTATAAAGTATTTTCTTCTTCTAGTGAGAAATGGGCAACTGCTACTTACATTCTGCTCAGTATAACTGCTCTGTGGGTGTTAATTTTTCCAATTATGAGTCATTATCAATGAAGGAAGTAGTAGAAGACCAAATGAAATACTTTCTGACATAGAATACAGAGGATTAGGACTAGAGTGGAGGATGACTGGGAGTCCACCCATTTGCCATGAGTTTTTGCTCAAAAGACCCCTAAACCTCCCAGCATTTTTTAAGGAATAGTTTATTATTTTGTAATTTTTATTATTAGCTCAACATATAAGAAACCCTGATTCTGGCCATATGGCTTCACTGAAATAGAAGGCAGAATGGACTGAGGGAGAGCAAACATGTCCAGGATCTTGCACATGGTTTTGACTTCATGGTTTTCTCTCATGCCTTGACGTCTTTTAGCAGTTATTCAATTTGCATGAGAACTTGTGTCTCCTGGGTCTGTCATCTAGAGCTGTGCTTACATTCATGTAGTTTCCTGTTATACTCCAGCCTGACAGAGATGTTCCAATCCAGAAAGCATAGAGTGCCACCTTCCCTTCCCTTCCCTTNATTTTGAAGCTAGGCACCTTTTTTTCTGAATATTTTTCCTGAACAATGGTCAGATAAAATAAAAGACAATTTCTTCCAATTTTAAGACTTATCCCAAGAAATACTTTGCTCAGTTTTGCTTCGGCTTTTGGTTTTCCTACATTATCAAGTTCTTTTTGCTTTTCTGACCTTCCCTTCACTTTCAAGACCTATCTGCTCTTAGTGCATGTAACTCAAAGAGATGCTTCTAAGGCTTATGACCTTACATTGAACACTCTATAAAATCAGCTTGCCTTTTGACTGATCTTGTCATTTGACCTTGGTCAGTGGCACACACTGTTTCTTCAGTCTTATTTATTTTTCCTGGATATTTGGATAGTCCATGAGGATTTACAAGTTGCTACAACAGTAGTTCTCTCTGTGGTTCTGTAGCAAGCCTTCTACCTGTTTCTCTGTACCATTTACAATGTAATGTCCTGGTTGTGCAAGATCAGGAGGCAGACTGTAAAGTACACACAGAAGGAAACAAGTTTATTTTTGCCTTGTTATACATGGTCCAGTAAGTGAATGGAGTCATACAACTGACACAATTGACAAATTCATTTCCATTTTGTACAAATTTCTCATGTGTACAAAGAAACTAACAAGAACTTAATTTTAATTAATAAAACAAGCCCCCAGAATAATTAATTAGTCACTTTAACACATCATTGTTTGTTTGGGTTCAAGTTTCCCCCTCTTTTCCAGTTTGTCATGCTCACTCTTTCTTATGTAACCCTACTTTGTTCTGTCTAACATTCAGATAGAACAACTGACTGAAATATGCAGTTACTGGTAGGTTTCATACTTAATTTGTCAGCTAAAGCCAAAAATTTCAAATTAAGCTTGACTTTTAATTCTAAATTTCTGGTGAGCTGTCGACTGCAGCTCTGACAAACTCTGCATAGTCCTTTGGAAATCCTGAAATTCTGTGAGTGGAGAACAAATGATCATTTTTTATTGCACTTCAGCACCACTTTCTTCTAAAGCTTTCTTTCTCAACACTGTTTTATCTCTTCTGTGGACAGAATCCGCTCAGAAATTTGTGGTAAGAATTGTCCAAGTGACACCATAGTCCTCTACTGCTATTTCATTTCCAGGTTATCCTGTGTGTGACAGGTGAAGAAGAAACTACATTATTGAATTTAAACGTTGCAAGATTATACATAGAAAAGGGAGTAGAATATACTTGTCAGGTATTTCTTCTTCCATCATTGTTATTAACAACTTCATACCAAAGAAGGAAAAGTGCACTGTGGGATGGTTGTCATTTCATGCTCATAAATGTATAGAACAAAACATCAATATCCAATATAACATAATGCATTAACACATGTTGTTCAGATATTAATACCAAATTCGTTGTAAAGGTCACAGTAATTTTTTCCTGTTTCGTATCAAAACCAAGGAATACTGCTTATACTACCAAGGTCAACTCAAAAAGAGCATGTTGTGTACGAGCCAGATGTAACTGATATGCTTACCTTAACATTCACAAAGAAGGCGGTGAACAAGAGGAGTTAACAATGTGTGTGCAGCCCTGACTGAGGCTACCACTGATACTGCTTCTTTCATGTATGCGCAGAGAAGGGACTAAAGCCTCTCTTCACTTCAGAGTAGTATCGTGTAAGTGTTGTCTCAATCTGCATGAACCAGCAGGGCCATTCACACACGAATGTGAAAGCAGGTACGGGACTTCTATTGCTGCCTAAGCACAGTTGCTTCCTCATGTGAGTGAATGTTACAGTAGCAGCACAGGTAATAACTAGTGCCCCACGGAGCACAGCATGCATTCTCCACAGCAGTGCTGGCGCAGTGTTTTCCCTGCCAACTCTTCTTGAATTTGCAATGGCAGAGGAAAAAGGACAGTGACTATACATAAATATGAAGCATAAGGAATTGCACAGCCAACTTTTGCCTCATTTGTTTATTTTGTGATTTCAACACATAATTTAGTGCATGCTTGGGTATGTGCAATGTGTTTGGTAAAGCTGACGATTTGGATTCCATGAGAACCACAAAAAAGATCTTTTAAATAGTTGACAAAATTGTACAAAATAGGCTCTAATTGTTTTTTGTTTGGGTTTTTTTCCCCTAAATTGGCTTGAATTATATTTTCAAGTTGAGTCCATAATTTGAGGTTATAACACTGTGGGCTCATAAAGTATTGATAAACAAAGCTTTAATCTTTGCTTTATTTATTCTCAGAAAAAGTATTTTACTTACACACACCCTCTCACATGTGTGTGGCATAAACAGGGGCCATCAGGGACTAGAAAGGGCAGGCTAGGAAGGGCAGCAGGTCAGCTTTTTAATTCTATGAAGATAATAAATAAGCTCATACTTGCACTTTTCCTTCATTGCTGTAGCATGGTGTATTATGGAAAGGAGAGGGAATATTCAACAGGTTTGATATTCCTATTGCCCGTGTATACAGTTTATAAATAGGTGTGTTACAGAAATACGTACAAAAAAAAGAAAAGTTCTAAGCCATTAACTTAGATATACAAGAATTGTAATGTAGTATGGCAGTGATCCTATGTCTTTACCAAAGCCATGTTTGTCAGACTGTTTGATGTCTCTATTCCCTTGCACAGCACATATGCTTGCTGGGACTCTGAGACACTAGCCCTTATCATCTCAAGAATATATGTAGCCCTTCCTCAGTATCTAAGCAGAAAGGGCCTTCATTTTCAGTAGCAGGAAACAGCATTCTTTCCAGGCAAGTCACTGAGTGACTTCATTCACATATAAGATTCATCTGAGTCATCCTAGATAGTTATGTCTGTGTTCTTTGCACTATTCTCTTCTACAATCAAGGGAGATGAACTGGTATCAGTTAAAAATCAGTTCAGACTTCTTGTGTGAGCTTTTCAATCCCAGATCTTATGACAATTTAGCTTTAAGGATACCTAACTGTATTAAAAATATCAGTATGAACTACTGATCCCAATTCAAGGCTGCCAGCTGAAGGCTGTTGCAGTAATCAAACTCCATCCCATTAAAACCAAGTCCTTGGAGTGGTATATTTGTACAGTGTTAATACATGACCACTTAAATTGGTACATTTTTGGAATGTAGATTCTCCTTGAAGCTTACCATCTATTAGGTTGTAAAGCTATTTGCTTTTCAAACAAATTAGACACTTGAGAAGCTTTATTCTATAAAAAGAACTTTTTTTTCCCCCATAAATGTCAGGTCTTCCTAATACTGATAAAAAACAAATAGGGGGTGTATTTATCAACAAGGGCTAACTGTTGGGGAAAAAACATCCTCTCTAGTAGTATGCTTTTGGTATATTCTAAAGGCTTTAGTCTTACTCTTTATTTATATTATAATTTCTCTCAAGACAAAGTAGCCAAAACATCTCTGTACAGGCTTTTGTCTCTGGATCTTTACATCTTTGCTGCTCCTCTTGTGGCTTTACTCATATATCTGGTGCTTCTCTTCCAAGTACTTACAATCTAATAATACAATTTCGAAATATGAATTACCTTACCTCTTGATAGATATCTGCATTTTGGGTGGAGGCCGTTCTTGTTTCAGTCACCTGATTCCATAAAAGAATTTAGGTATGTCTTGTACCAACTGAGAGCTGATGGTTATGCTCACTAATTTCAATGGATGTTCAAACCATAAGTAAGCAAATATATGTCTAAAAATGGGGGGACATTTTTGGTAGGAATAACGGGAATACTGTTGCTTCTACTTCTTTAACATTATTATTTTAGAAATTGAGGTATTTGGGTAATAGTTCCTGTAAGTCTCCTTTGATAACTGTAAAGGTGAATTCTGGCTACCTAGAGAATCCAGTTAACAGAAAATGAATCTGGCCTGTTGGTGATGAAGGTTTTCTGCATATTGGGCTACATTAGAAAATTCATAGCCAGCAGACTGTGGAAAGTGGTTACTTCTCTCTACGCAGCATTCATGATGCCACAACCAAAATATTGCTCTTTCTCTGTACGACAAAGAGCAATGAAGTGGGGAGAAACCATCACAGGGGAACCAAAATGATGGAGGGGGGAAATAGATGTTGTGTGAGAAGAGGACAAGAAAACTGGGTTTGTTCAGCTTGCAGAAGAGGCTAATGAAGGGTGCAGTTTCAGTGTTCAACTTAAAGAGGGGCCATGAAGAAGATAAAAGTGAACTTTTAGAAGCATACAGTGAAAAGACAGGATACAGTGGTCACAAGCTGCAGCAGGGAAATCTCAGGCTAGCTGCAAACAAAGAATATTGCCCATGAAGATAGCACTGGAATCAGTGCTCAGAGAAGTAGTGGAATACCCATCCTTGGAAATAACAGTACTTGACCAGGCAAGGCCCCTGGCAATCTTACCTTACCTGCTTTGATTAGAGGTCTAAACTACATTACTTCCTTTGGTTGCTCCTGGTCTGTATTACTCTATGGTTCAAAGCTCTCCAATGAGTGTCAAAAATAAGGAAACCTCTAGGGAAAAAAGCAAATGTTCTTTTAAACAAGAATTATCACAGCAAATAAATAAATAAAGGGTGTTCTTTCAATTTGACATTATTCTATTTAACTTTGTTCCTGTCCTTCATTAAGCATGTCCAACAGATTACAGTCTATTTGCTTAGCCATATCTTAATACCAACTGACAGAAATAAAACTCATAATTTTATCACTGCGTAAATTAACTTTTCACCAAAGAACAAGAACAATCCTTCTCACCAAACCAGAGTAATAATCCACTACGCATCCTCAAAATTTGAGATCAACAGGTTATGAAGATTTATTTCCAAGAAGATAATTTGTGCAAAAGAAGTTCCATTTTCACTTACTAGGAATGAGGACAGATCTTTTTTCCTTCTCACTCTTCTGCCACTCAGTTCACATTTAGTCTTTCATTGAACATTTCCTTTTCTTCTTTTGATATCTAATTTGCTTTTATTTTCCATGAGGACCTTTATTTCACTTTTAATTGACATATCAAAAAACATGCAAGGTTAGTGACATATTCAGTTACTGTGACTGAAGATATTATTATTTAAGACAATATAAAGTTCAGAGGCTCAGGAATCCTTTATTTCCCTTTAATTATCTCTGGTTCCCCAGTTCCTTTATCAGCTTGAATCAGCTTTATCAATTTCACACTAGCAATGAACAAAGCAGCAGTACATTTTAGAGACTAATGTAGTTATTAAAAAAAAAAGTGATGTTATCATTTTCCCCTACTAAATCACAGTGTACCCTACTGAAGCTCTATCGTAGCTAATCTTTAACATTTTGATAAATTTTAAAACCTCTAGATAGTTAGAAGCAGTTATGGACCTAAAAATCCTAGAATTCTGAAAATATGACTATTTTACCTCTGAAGGAGATAAAAATTCAATGTATATATTTTTTAATTATCATCTTTCTTTGATATTCTTATTTAGCACTTCCCCAGACTATGTCAGCCACAAACATATTTACTGCCTTTTAGAGCATGAGTTACTATAAATCTTCCTTTCTTTTAGATATATATAATTTTCATCTCCTGAAATCCCAGAGTAGGAGCTGGCTGCACAGTGATGCCTACAGCAGCCTTTCTGAGAGTGATAGGACTGTGGTGGCTGTGAACTCCTCTGCAGCCGATATCAATCAACCATAACAGAGCTGGGACTGAGCACTTCAGTGAGCAGATGAACAGACCTTGCAGGTTTTATGACCAAAGAACTCTGAGATTTTTTAGGGAGTGATGGAAGTTGCACCTCCTTTGTGAAGTTCATGACATTTTAAAAAACACTGTGAAAATTAAAGATTTTTTAAAGAGCAGTGAAAATTAGAGTTTTGAAACTCAGTAAGCTGCCCTGGATACAATAGAAATCCAACCTGAGAGATTGTTATTTTGTTTGTGGGTGTAGAGTGTTTGCTAATAGATTGATTTAAAAATTAAATAAAACAAATCATAAAACTTCACTTGACTCATCTCTGGGAAGTTAAATTTCACAATAGTTCCACTGCTCTCTGTATAGAAGGGTACTGATGGAGGGACTTGCTGATTCAATTGAAGTTGCTCAGAGAGAAAGATCTGGGACAAGAAAGAAATCTAAGTCAACAGGGAGCCTTCCACAGAATCCTTCTCATACTGTCCTGTCCTACTGTGCATGTGAAAAAGTGAATTTTGTCTGGATACTGATCAAATACTAAAGCAGGCAGAGAGAAATATTTGGATTTCTGGGGCTACAACTTTCTTGTGCTTTGTAATTTGTAAATACCATAATCTCTGATAATTGTAACTCTTTTTTCTTTTTTGGTTTTTTTTTTTTCCCCTAGATCATCCACATTTCATTCATGTCTCCTACATGCTGTTGCTTGGTAGCTAGATACTTAATGATATTAGAGGACATGAGAAAGCAGGGTTATTTTCTTCCTGGCACTCAATAATGAACCTTTCCTAGGACATGGGCATTTTCTTCCAAAACTTCTCAACTCTTCTCTGGGGAGACAGTATACTGTTCATGTTATAGAATTTGGTTTTAGAAATCAATAATTGCTGTTGCAGGCTTAATTTATTTTTATGCATAGATTTTGTTACTATCTGGAGAATCAAGGTAAGGGGGGAGAAATATTAAAGATAACAAAAACACGGTTAAAGTTATCAAGCACACAGATACCCAAAGGAATACAAGTCTTTCCCTTTTCTGATTAGGAAGTGATGTTAAAATACTGTTCACAGCAAATGCTTGTTATATTCTCATTGAAGTCACTCCTTCAGTTTGAGGCATATTGCCCTATTTCCAAATTAGAACCATACTGTGGCTGCAGCTGTCAAACTTTTGTATACCATTGTCAATGTCACCTCGCAGTACATATAAAATAGGCTTGGAATTCTCTGAGACACAAATCAACTTTTGTTATCTTTCTGTCTTTCAGGTAAATTAATTAACTGAGATGATCACAGATCTATTTAATTTTTAAAACAGCTGTTTTTACAGTTAAAATTGAGAAGAAGAAACTGAAATATTTACTAATACAGCCCTAGAACCGGGAAATATGTAGATTTATGCTTTTTAAATTGCAATCCACCTGCAACATGCCCAGTCACCAGTGGATGCAGGTTGTTTCAAAACAAAAAAAAAACAAACCTATCTACATTTCATATGTTTTAGAGATTTGTCTTCTGGCTTCAAAGGTTGCAAAACACAGCATGGGAGAAAATAATGCATCAGCAATGAGAAATAAAACAGCTCTTCAACTTATGTCTTGAAAGGTGGTGAACATTCAAAAAGAATACCTTGCACTGATCTTCTGCAACTGCATCAGAACTTCCTCAAGAAGATTTATTATATTACTATTATTGTTATTGTTGTTTTCTTTGCCCTTTCTTTTCATATCCATTAGCAGTGGAGCTACTGTACACTACTGTATCATGCATATGGCAGAATAGATTCCCTACAGCAAAACTATAGATATCAGAGATTAAAAGTCCAGTGCAATCAGTGATCTCTGTTAGTGGGGAAATCAGACTCAAGGATTTCTACTGTGCTATTCTGCTGCATTTTATACAGTTTAATTTTAAATTGTTGTCCAAAGTGGGTTCCAAATATTAGCCTTTTCTAAACACAGCAGGTTCACTGAGAAGTTCGCTTTAAGATATTTTCCTTACTTCTTTCTTCTGAACTTATCCTAAATATGTAATTTCTGTATTTCAAATATTTTAACACATTTCTTCAATGAAAGTAAGAACTTTTAGCTATAACAGTGTATGAGTATAGTTAAACAAGAGAGCTCTGAAATTTTCTTTCGCAGAAATATGTGTCCATTTAAACTAATTTAAATACATTTCAGTAGCATTTCATTGATAGACAAGCAAAACCTCAGACATTCTAAATACATTTCTGTAAGACATAAAAATGTGTTTAAATGCATTTAATGGGCAAACTGGGGAAAAAAAAAATTAGATATCAGCTCACTGTGTTTACAATAATAAAGACTAACCTGTAAAAGGAATTAAGATTTCATTGTGCAGAAGCCACACAGAAATGAGAGTAAAATAGTATCAAAATAACAGAGTAGCATATTTTAAAATCACATAATGAAAAACTCTTTTAAAATATTTAGTGAAATTGCTTGTAAAATTAAAACATGTGCTTTTTGCCTAGGAGTTTCCAAAAAGAGAACATATTAAGGACAT